>JAMPIV010006086.1:0-64436 GCA_024509875.1 Oreohelix idahoensis
TAAGACAGGTATGATGTGGATTTAAAATGACACGCGTGGAAAGGATGGCAAGAGCCAGACAAACGCCAATGGGACAGGAGACGAGAGAACAGGCTAACGTTTGATATAAGACACGATGAGGAAACTAGTGATAGCACTACAAGGCTAGTTCTTATTTTGTAACCCACAGGTTGAGAGAGATAGAGGGGGACAGAAAGACACAAGGAGAAGAGAAATGAAGGCAAAAATGACAGGGATAAGGACGACACGGAAAGATCATGAGCTGAAAGCGCATGACAGGAAGACTAGGCAGGTGTTTGTTGAAGGCCTATGCTCCTTTGGGAACAGAGAATTAATAATGATGATAAATGTAGACGGTCCCATGTAGTTCACATCTGTCTCTAAGAAACAAGGAAATAGTATGATTACTGCTGGCTCGGGCATGTCGTAATAGGCGACTGATATACGGTTGTGCGTCTGACTGGCAATCTCATCATGTAACACACAGAAACTATCGCTGCAAGAACACATCATTGTCTTGGTGCAAGCTTCCTGTTATGGAGCCAGTTGTAGTGGTGGCTTTATGCATCATATAGAGCTAAACGGTCATGTGATCCCATGGGCCGCCATTTTAAAATGTGCTGTGTCTATTGGTGGGGTTTAACTCTTTGTGTCCCGTAAATAATAAATTTAAACGGGTATGTTGCCGGGTGCTTGTAAGAAATAAAGAAGCTGAAAACTAGACAACTGAAAAGTAAAAAAGAATTGATAGATTTACGGGGAGATCGAACACAGGACTGTTCTAACGGCGCCATCGCCTCCCTACGGGTAAGGTAAATAGGAAACCTAACGCTTCGAGAAGAAGGAAACAGGAACGAACGACATTTTCATTTCAATAGGGTCATGAAATAGGCATTATTGCCTTTTGACATTTCTACCTTGCAATAACACAATTCTCTATGTGTTTTCAAGTTAAAATATTCTTAACTTTAATGATATGTAATCAATATTACCATTGCATTCGGTAATTGAGAGCACACACGTACATTCACTCATACTTACATGCACACATAGATAGATAGATAGATTCATAGATAGATGGATGATAGATAGATAGATAGATAAATAGATGATAGATAGATAGATAGATAGATAACTATAGATAGATAGACAGGCAGACAGGCAGGCAGGCAGGCAGGCAGGCAGACAGACAGACAGACAGACAGACAGACAGACAGACAGACAGACAGACAGACAGACAGACAGACAGACAGACAGACAGACAGACAGACAGACAGACAGACAGATAGATAGATAGATAGATAGATAGATAGATAGATAGATAGATAGATAGATAGATAGATAGATAGATAGATAGATAGATAGATAGATAGATAGATAGATAGATAGATAGATAGATAGATAGATAGATAGATAGATAGATAGATAGATAGATAGGATAGGCAGGCAGGCAGACAGACAGAACGAACGAACTTTATTTTCAAAGAGTTAAGAATCGGGCGCGCAGGTCCGTCTAACATTCTGCCCTTCCATTCCCACTTATCTTGCATACTATACCCTTTCATTCCCAGACAGACAGACAGGCAGGCAGAGAGAGAGAGAGAGAGAGATAGATAGATAGATAGATAGATAGATAGATAGATAGATAGATAGATAGATAGATAGATAGATAGATAGATAGATAGATAGATAGATAGATAGATAGATAGATAGAAGGCATAAAGAACACTTAGAAAAATGGCCTGACATGCGTTTGTAAACGTCTATGCTCAATATGAAGATTAAGGGTAATGACTAAGAAAATAGAGCCCTAATATATTTAATAATAGCTCGTAAAAGTAGTCTTATTAACGTAATCACAGATAAAAACACAAACAAGGTAGTCTTATTAACGTAATCACAGATAAAAACACAAACAAATTAGTCTTATTAACGTAATCACAGATAAAAACACAAAGTAGTCTTATTAACGTAATCACAGATGAAAACACAAACAAAGTAGTCTTATTAACGTAATCACAGATAAAAACACAAACAAACAGAAAACATACCTTACAATACTTTGTTACTGTAGTCGGGAGCCTAAATTTCTAGGGTACTATTACTTCCGACTGTCATGTGTGGTGCCCAGGATTCACTGAGGAAATAAATGAGAATGTGACTTAAGTTCCACCTGTAAATGTCACAAGAGACGTGTAAGTTGAGGTTGTAGTTTGGACCAGCAGCCTCGCCTTGTATAATAAATTGTGACATAAACCACAACTGCGTGGGAATGTGAAGTGATATGGCATAGACTTCCTGCACGGAAGCGAGCAGCACTAGTAGTTAAAGTTCTTCAACATGTTCTAAAAACAAGCCGGCAGCACACAGGTCACGTAGCAACGCTGTTGTCTGTTAGTTAGCTGTCTGAGTATTGTTCCTTGTACCCATCATTCCATTCATCCACCTAACATGTCTTAACCCAGTCGCCCATCCACCTACCTTCTTTGCTGAATATGTTTATGCCTAACTACCTACCACCATACATACCTACCAACATACCTACCTACCTACCAACCAACGAACCTACCTACCAACATACCTACCTACTTAACAACCTACCTACATACCTGCCTATCTATCTATCTATCTATCTATCTATCTATCTATCTATCTATCTATCTATCTATCTATCTATCTATCTATCTATCTATCTATCTATCTATCTATCTATCTATCTATTCTATCTATCATCCATCCATCCATCCATCTATCCATAACCCCCACCATCTACCACCCACCCACAATCTATCTATCTATCTATCTATCTATCTATCTATCTATCTATCTATCTATCTATCTATCTATCTATCTATCTATCTATCTATCTATCTATCTATCTATCTATTTACAATCTTGCTTTCTCTTGGCCTGCAAGTCTGATTTACGTCTGTCTGCTTGTCTGCCTGCCTGTCTGCCTGCCTGCCTGCCTGTCTATCTTTTTATCTATCTTCTTTTCAACCATACTGCCGGTCTGTCTGTCAATCAGTCAGTCTATCTACTACCTATCTCACTCAGCCTTTCTTTCTGTCTGCCCATCGTTTTTGTTGGTCTACCCGCCTGTTTGCCTGTCTGTGTATTTTGTCTGCGGGCTTGTCTGTCTGTTTATTGATAAATCTTTCTGTCGATGTATATGCCTGCCTTCTCATCAATCTATTCTAAAAATCCATGAGTCATAAGTGCGTACAATTTAGTCACAGGTTGTCTCATACCCAGATACTGCCGTAGTGGTGGGAAATGTTAGGAATCACTATAGTAGTTCCAGCTATATGAGGTGGCATGAAAAGTTTCCTTCCTCAATGCCTTTGCTTTCCGTAACTCAAAAGCAGGGTCAGGTACCTATTTACAGATGAGTAGATTGGAGAGTAACGCTACCAGGTATCAAACCTTGAATGCGGTACCTTTGCAGCTTAAGACGCTCTACACTTAGTCGGATCCCCACAACCTGTGTTTTTAGCTATGTGTTTTTTTAATCAACACGGTACCTACCGGTATTGTTACATAATGAAATATAATTTGCTTAAGACGCTCAAGTCGCTCTAACTAATCCACTTAAGGTCCCGTACGGACTCCCCACAACTTTTAGCTATGTGTTTTTTAATAACACATCTACCGGTATATTGTTACATAATGTAAATATAATTTGTTTCCCCCTTAAGTTTATCTGGTCTTCTCGCTCACTCGTGTTACCATTAGTTCTAATCCCGTGTCTAAACTCGCAACTTTTCTGACATTGATGGAATGCGCGAGCAAACCGGCGCGACTGCTCAAGTGCCTCGGTCATGGCGACATAAACCTAAGATGATGGGGTACCGATAACATAAATTTACATATGCCGGCGTAATTGCTAGAAAAACACATACATTTTACTTGCTGCAAGCTACATATAGTTAGTTCTGCGTGCGCATATACGTTAGTTCTTTGTGCGTTAAGTAGTTGTTCTTCTGTTTCTATTTCGCTACTGATGAGACATGGGTATACCAGTGCAGCTAGTTCCTTTGCAGAAAGCCATTTATGTGCTCTTGAAGCAGTGATTGTGTAGCAATTTGTTTGACTTGATGAGGTAGCCAGCCACATGCACAATCTCATATCCGTGGCATCTTACGACATGTTTAAGGTACCAGTAGCCTTATTTTTGTCTTGTGTGCCTACAGAGACCCCCATGAACTACACCAGACAAGGGTGGTATTCTCTGTTTATTCTCCCCTTACATCCATCCCTCTCCAATATATCGAAACATAATATCGATTTACAAAATAAAAACTGTCAAAAAAACAAAACAAACAAACAAATCACTCTCGTCTGTTACTAATACAATTTTTCTGAGATTGCAAAAAGCATACACCGAGGACACGAAGTTGTGGAGAGACAGGATCACCTAAGCCAACTGGTATGGTATTTGAAAAAGAGAAAAAAAATTATCATCAGCATGTACCGTGGGGAGTGGCGCGGGAGGTCATGTTATCACATTTCTCACTGTTTCTCTTAAATCTAAATCAGCGGCAGGTAACCCAGCAGTTGTGAAGATCTACTTTAGAAACACTGAATTCTCTCAATATCTACCTTGATCAAATAATGTCTATTGTCAGTTTCACAGAATTTGGAAATTGGAATAAATGTAGTCTGTAAGTAACTTTTACTTTTGCCAAACAATCTGGTTCTTGCAGTTCTATCCCCACAGCTGTGGACAATTCAAACTAAATTATATTTAACTGAATGTTAACATCTCTTCAAAGAAAAGATCACGTTCTTATCTCAAGTAATTAACGATTAAAGTGAATTTTTTTAACCTAGCTCGTGAGTTTTTACAGGAAATGGTGAAAAAGTACCCTCAACCCTAGGCATACCGTGCTTCCAAATGCTAACGAGAGAAGGTTATGAAATTTTTTTAGCTTTAATATTCTGTTAGACAGAAAGAAATAAAGAAAATAGAAATAAAGAAAAAAGAAAGACAGAAAGAAATAAAATAGATAGAAAGAAAAAAAGACCGTGACAAACACTAGGAGTCAAGAGCCAGGGATGCTGACCTCAGGGACGATTAAAAGTTCGCTGCGGGGACAACATCAGACAGTCTCTAAAAGACCGCGGACTGGACTGGAACCAGGTCATAAGGAAGACTGCATGTTAGGACAGCATGGCTGAAAAGGAGCGACTAAATAAGTAAGTAAGATAGAAAGAATCAAAGTAAGATAATAACAGAATGAATTGACGAAAGAACCAACAAAGTATCGAATGAATGAAAGAATAAAATAAAGTATCAATGTAAATGTATCCACATTCATTCGACTTGTGCAACGTTCATTGTTAAGTAACTTTACAATTTTAACTTTACATCTATTTTCATTTGTTTCTTCCACAGCTATCAACTTCTTTAATCCACAAACTAAACCACACCGAGCTAGCCCTGACACTATTATAGAGGTCACCAGGAACGCACAGCAATTACTCACGCAAATTCTGAAAATTAGTTTGGTGTGGAAAGTCCTCTAAAATTAAGTTCAAAATCCCACGTGATTACACTCTGGTATTAGAAGGCTAATATTGTTTCATTTAAATTTACATAAGAGAACAAGGTAAGTTAATGGAAGAAAATGGATGTCTTTGGTCCTGCACTCAAAAATCCAGCCTGAAAGTTTCTTTAACTTAATGCCCTACAAGAAAGTTACGAAAACAAGTTAGCTAAATGTTTTATAAACTTCATTACTGGAGCTTTATTAGCATTTTATACTTTGATATTTTACAGCCGGTGCAAGATTTCCCCATTATATCCATTTCTGTCAGGTGAAACAGGAGCTGAGAAAGAAATATTCAAGAAAAACACGTTTCAGCAGGATAGCTCGTCTGCTAAAGTTACCGTAGCAACTATTCGGACACGTGACGTTACAGTATGTTTCCATTGGTTTTTCAAAATATCTCCCCAAAAAGATAGAAGGTGGCAAGGGAGTTAAAAGGAGAACAGAAGTAGTGACATTTATTTGGCATACGAACCTTAAACTATTCCTGTAAAAAGGCCTCACACGTTGGTTTTGAAGAACACTGAACTAAATTATCAACTGTATGATTCAGTCTCATGGTCAATGTCCCTTCAGGACGGAAAAAATGAAAATACACGAGAGCCTACCATTATATCTGAGAAAAGTTAGATTTGTCTTTGTTAGTTTATTGTGAATGTGTGTCCATAAGCCAGTATTTTTTTTTCACTAGTTCTCTCTTCCATAGTGGAAAAAAGAGAGAACTCCCAAACACTAGGGCCCGGAAACTGTGAACGGACATAATCACCAAAGTACATTTTTAATAGAAGTGGATGCTGCCCCAGGGGATCTTGAAAACGAAGATGAGGCCTGTACGTAATCTTGAAGAATGAGATGCCCAATTTGAGTATCGTCAGGAAGAAGATACGACTCTTAGTAATCTTAAAGAAAACGATACGGCTCTAGGGTATTGTCAAGGAAAATGTGTGGCTCTAAGGGATTTTCAAGAAGAAGATGTGGCTCTAAGGGATCTTGACGATATAGATGTGGTTTTAAGGGATCTTAAAGATGTGGCTTTAAGGGATCTTGACGATATAGATGTGGCTTTAGGGGATTTTGAAGATAAAAATGGGGGCTTTAATGGATCTTGAAGATGTGGCTTTAAGGGATCTTGAAGATGTGGCTTTAAGGGATCTTGAAGAAAAAGATGTGGTCATAAGGGATCAACAGGATAAAAGATGCAGCATAGGAATCTTAAATGAAAAGATGTGGCTCTAATGGATCTTGATGTAATATATGCGGCTCTAAGCGATCTTGATTAAGGAGATGAGGCTCTTTGTGATCTTGGAAGAAAACTAGACTCGAAAAAAGCTGATACAATTATCTAATTAGACCCGAAAACACAGTACACACAATCATAAAATTACCTCCGAAAAACTGTGGATACAATCAATCAAATTAGGTTCGAAAACACATTGGCTCCAGTGATCTATTTGGACCAGAAAATACAGCGGATACAATCACTGAATTATCTCCGAAAGAAAAACCTCCAGCGGATGCAATCATCAAATTATCCCCGACAACACAGTGAGTAGAATTATAAAATTACGCCGAAAAGCAATGTGGATACATTAATCTAATCGGCACGAAAACACAGCAGATACAATCTTGTAATTAGGCACAAAAACATATTGGATACACTCACCAAATTAGACCCGATTGCACAGTGGCGTGGTGCAGTCAGTTTCTGGGATATACGTTTCAGTCAATACGGTTCGATGTCTAGAATTCCCCAGGTTTACTAGCTTTGGACATCAACTTCTGAAATGGCTTTCAACCGAGCCAACAGTAAGGACTTTGACCAGAACTCCTTGGTAATACATGACATCATTTATACGCAAAACACTGATGCATTTATGTTTCGGTATTTGCGTGACACATCTTCAAAGACATCTTGATGATAAGGTACTTCTAGTACACTAATGATTTCCATTCACGTCATATACATAATCCCAAATAGGTTCCAACTAGGAACACGTACAAACACAGCTCTCCCTAGAGGGAAAATATACTACTGGACAAAAGTTAAGGGCCGCCATTTAGTTTAGACAAGGTTTATATAATTCTTCGTGAGCAGGGTCGATTTTCCAAATGTCCGGTAACTTGAAATCTCTCAAGAAGTCTCTGAATGGTAGAGTGGGACACTGCTAAACGTCTTGCAACATGACGAACAGAGTGACCATCTTGAATCCATGCCATTACTCGACCACGGTCTACAGTGCTGAGACTTCTCCTTGGTGGCATGGCTAATGCGGTGATCATTTCGACCACTTTTCATACTGATTTATTGCATACCAACGGTGAACACTCTTTACCGATGATCATTTTTCACGTGTATTCAAATTCAACTCACTTTTTCACCTTTTGAACTAGTGGGGCGTGTTGCAAAAACCACGACTTTTTGCAGCAACAATGGCAATTTTCACGTGCGGGTTAAAAGTGACCCAGTTTTTTGGACATTTAAAAAAAATTAACCTAGTGCACACAGAAACGTATACACATTTCTCTGAGCTCAGTTTTGATGACATTTTCACTTGTCTTTACAGTTTGCCAATCAATGATATAAACCTTGTCTAAACTGAATGGTGGCCCTTAACTATTGTCCAGTAGTATAAAAAAAAAATAATCTCCGTTGCTCCGTCAAACAAATCGACGTCACATGCTACCTACGCATAGCAACAAAAGAAGAGTGCCGCACTTGCTAGCACCACAATCATCTTCATTATCACACACATGTGGCGTGCAAAAGCATTCGCCACATGTGGATACAATCATCTAGTTAAGTCCGAACACAGTGGATGCAATAATCTAAATAGACTACAAAAACACTGTGGAGACATTCAACTAATTGGTTCGAAAACACAGTAGATACAATCATATAATTAGGCCCGACAACGCAGTGAATACAATCATATAGTTAGGCCCAAAAACACAGGGGATACAATCATTTAATTACGTCCGAAAACACTGTCGGGACAATCAACTAATTGGTTCGAAAACACAGTAGATACAATCACATAATTGGGCTCGACAACGCAGTGAATTCTTCTTCTTCTTCTTCCGTCCTTAGCCACCGACCGTCAAAGCAGTCAGTGGCCATTACGCCTAGTGGCGTCTTAGGGCAACAGCAGATAGGTTTTCTTTGCCATTGTTTCCCATCACGCCTAATGGCATCTTTAGGGCAACGGCAAATCAATCCATTTGCTGTTGTTTCCGTAATCGAAGTAACGCAGTGAATACAATCATATAATTAGGTCCAAAGCACAAGAGATGCAATCATTTCCGTCCGCCATAATTATACCTGCATCTAGCGCAGTAAATTTCATAAATTTTGTTTTTTTAAATCTGCTGATTGAACTTTTGTTTTTGCAATGACGAAGAACTGAATGGTCGTCACACTGGGGGTTTTTCTTCTTATGATTGCGTAGATCAGTCTCGTCTATTTATAGGTTTTACGTAATTTGACCTTACTACGGTGAACTTTGTGTGTTGAACTTCACCACAAAAAGAGACCAGAAAAAAAAATGGACAAATAAATTTGTTTTTGTGAAACTGGATCTCCTTTGTCTTGAGGCTGGATAAGATTCAACTTTTTTCTTATCTTTCTCCCCTCTCAGCATGTTGGCGTGCTTCTGTGCTAATTAGCCCCGCAAAAAGAGTTCAGAAGGAACACCTATGGAATGATGAAACATAACTTGTGGAAGGTTCACTCATCTTTAGCGTTTATATTTCGTTCTTTCTTGTTCTGTATGTTTACCTGCTTGTTGTTTGTTACTTTTCCCCACTGTTACCTGTGTTTTTTTTTCTTTTAACTTTTCTCGGTCGCTCTCCTTATCTTTTTATCTGTTTTTTAACCATCTATTTTCTTCATATATTTACAGTTCATTTTCTCGTCATCTGGCAGAAAACAGGAGTGAAGTTGAAAGCTGCAACCAAGGTGAAGTGGGTTCAATTCTCTCCACAAGACAACAGGAGGCTGACACTAGGGAGTCATGACCCAAGTGGGCTGGGCCTGCCCACCCCCTTTAGAGTTTAAAGGAGATTAAGGGCCGAAACACTTGATGAGAAGGGGAAACTTCTGATGATCAGATTGCTTCCTGTTGTATCGCTCTGTCCCATCGTCATGTATTTACAGTTCTCTTTTTCGTAATCTATACATATATTATTATAATTCTTTCTTTGTCTTTTCTTATATATATATATATATATATATATATATATATATATATATATATATATATATATATATAGACGAGGTAGCTTCAAAAAGTTCCCTGATTTTGTGTATTGTATAGAAATAAGTAACAATACAATTATTTACACTACATTTCCTTCAAAATAGTTCCCTTCGGCAACTACACACTTTTGCCAACGTCCATACAGCTGTTTGAAACATTCCTGCAACCCATTCTTTGACACCTCTCTCAGCTGCTTTGTCGCATTGGTGATAACGTCTTCAGCATCATTGAATCTCTGCCCTTTCAGTGCCGATTTTAGGCAAGGGAAAAAGACAAAATCAGGCGGTACCAGGTCGGGAGAATATGGAGGATGTTCCAGGGCAATCACATTGTGCGTTGCGAGGTACTGCTTCACCAGTAGGGATCGATGTGATGGCACATTGTCAGGCAGCAGAACCCACGTGTTTGTTCTCCATTTTTCTAGGCGTTTCCTTCTGATTGCATCTCTTAGACGACGGAGGATTTCAACGTACATTTCCTTGTTAACCGGTTGGCCTTCAGGAATGAATTCATGGTAGACAATACCCTGGGAATAAAAAAAAAACTTCCAACATAACTTTTCCTTTGCTCTTGCCCAAACGAAATTTCTGTGTCCTGGGAGATGAGGGTGATTTCCATTCAGAGGACTGCCGTTTTGTCTGAGGATCGTACAAAAAACACCACGTCTCGCCTCATGTGATTATGTTGTTGAGAAAATTGCTATCTTGATCAGCCACAGTGATTAGGTCTCCTGCCAGTGTCAATCTCGTTTCTTTCTGTTCAGGAGATAACATTTTGGGAACCATGTGTTGACAAATACGGTGCATGTGCAGTTCATTGTGGAGAATACTGTGGCAACTTCTAACTGATATTCTAACTTCTGAGGCTATTTTCTCTACACTAACTCTTCTGTCAACACGAACAACGTTCTCAACCCTCTCACTTTTTTCATTGTTTATCGAGGTAGGCGGTCGTCCGACGTGGATCAACATCGACACTAACACGACCTTCACGGAAACGCTTGTGCCACTCAAAAATTTGCGATTTCTTAATTGCGGTATCACCATATGCTTTATTAAGCAAGGTTACTGTCTCTGAGGGTGACTTCTCAAGCAAAACACAAAATTTGACATTTGTACGTTGTTCAATCAAGGACATTTTCAACTCCGACGATGCTACGTGCACACCACACAAACTTCTGTTCGAGAGTACATGTGAAGGTTACATCAGCCATGTCGTTTCCTCAAGGTCACTACCAACTTATAAAACTATAATCTCCATGACATAATCACTCATTCAAACATGTGTCGACTATTCCGGGAACTTTTTGAAGCTACCTCGTAAAGGTAAAGGTAAAGGATCCCGTTACACGCCCATTAAGGCATATTGGGAATATGGTGTTAGGCCCATCTTTTCTTGACCATCGGCACACTAGTGGTGATGTGGTCAGCATCCCGCCGGCCGCCTTAACCTTCCCAGAGTTGTTCTGGTACCCAATTCATGAGGCTGGGTCGACCCCGGAGCCGTTTGTGGTCTAAAAATATCCCACCTCAACTGGGGATCGAACCATGGACCACCGAGCTAGGAAGCCAGTGCACTAACTACTGCGCTACCGCGGCTCCATATAGATATATATATATATATATATATATATATATATATATATATATATATATATATATATATATATATATATATATATATATATATATATATATATATATATATATATATATATATATATATATATATACACCATATTGTCTCTTCTACTTGTGATTGTGGCTGAAGAAGGATACTCTCATTCTCTCACGAGCGTACAGTGGAGTTTTCCCGAGGCCACATGACGTGTGATGACGTCATCGCAATGCCGGCTAATGGAATGAGTGTTTGTGTATTCTTTTGTTTCAATTACCTTTAAGGACTACCACTTGTTGACTTTTGGTGTAGTATCAAAGAAAGATGTATCCACAATTATATGAAACGGCTATTTAAATACTCCTCCCTTTTCCAACAACAAATCGGTGTGAGACAGGACTTTCTTCATGTACTTCATATACCAAAACAACATATCGCAACAGACTGAATGCAGAAGCAGATACGAGAATCCAGATGTCGTCTATTAAGCCAAATATTAAAGTGATTCGACAAACGTAAAACAATGCCACTCTTCGCACTGATTTTTTTAAGGAGAAAATATAGTTAATTTTCATTTTTTTTTTAAAAATGTTATTTAAGTTAATAAGCAGTTTGTTTATTTTTGTTATTCTTAAACTAAATAATAAATGAAGATTAAAAAATTTCTCAGTTTTAACTTTTAATACCGTAAATTTCAATAGATGTAACCCATATAAACAAAACCTCTTTGGTGTCCTGAATAAATTATAAATGTAAAGGAGCCCCGAGACCAAAAAGTTTGAGAAACGCTGCTCTCCACCAATATTTCATTTATTTATTTACTTTTATTATCGTTATCTTGAAAGCGTGGTAAGAGAGGAAGGAGAGACACAGAGAGAGAGAGAGAGAGAGAGAGAGAGCAAGAGAGAGAGAGAGAGAGACAGACAGACAGACAGACAGACAGACAGACAGACAGAGGGTAAACCCAATTTCTTAATGATTCAGAACCCATCTCGAAAATTTCGGCGCCATTCTGGAAACACGTGGGCCTGAGCTATCATCTTGTCTTGAGAAGGACATATAAATAAAATATACGGCACTATACCGAGAAAACTAGGCGCCATTCTGAAAATAGCTGGCGTCAGGGCAGCCTGGACGCTGGTACATATGTGTTTATTTTGTCCAAGACTTGATATGTATGGTCACATGTAATTCCGGGGGGAGGGGGCGGGGTATGAAGAGACAAGTACTGAATAGCACTACTGAACACTCAGACATACAAACATACAAACATACAAACACACCTGTCGTAAGAGGCGACAACTTTATATTATTTGAGCATGGAGCTGGCTACCTCATCATGTAAAATAAACTGCTACAGTAGCCATTACTCCAAGGTCACAACATATTGAGCCCAGCTGCTGTGTCTGCTACATGCTTCATAGGGGGCGAGCAGGAAAATGCTGATGATTTGTGTGTGTCTGTGTGTATGTATGTGTGTGTATGCATGTATGTGTGTGTATGTATGTATGTATGTATGTATGTATGTATGTATGTATGTATGTATGTATGTATGTATGTATGTGTGTCGGTGGGTGATTGCGTGCGTGTATGTATGCATGTATGCATGTATGTATGTTATTTTATGGAGAATAATGATGCTGGTATATACATCGTATATATATATATAGGATATGGGCATATGCGATGTATATAAAAGACGTAAAAACATATTGATCTACATGATTCTCCTATTCAGTGTCTGTAATGTTATTGTATCATATATGTCTGTGTATTTTAAGGAGAATAAAGATTCTGATATGTACGTATGTATGTTTGTTTGTTTTTCTGAGTCCAATTTGATCATATCTTTCTTTTTAAATGTCCCAATTTGGCAATATCTAGTTTTATTTTCTATAGCCCAGTTTGACAATATCTCTTTTTCTCAAGCCCAGTTTAACAAAATCTCAGTGTATATTACCCCAGTTTTTATGATATCTATTATTCTGTACTGGTGCGGAATGTGGGAGAGTAACAGAGAAGGAAATGTCGAAACTGTCCTCCTTCCACACAATCTGCCTAAGGAAAATTCTCCGAATCTTTTGGCCAAACACCATCAGCAACCAAGAACTAATTATTCGGAGTAACCAGGAGGACATGCACATCATCATAGCTGGCAGACGCTGGAGTTGGGTTGGCCACGTCCTCAGAAGGGACCCTGATACCATCACAAGAACAGTTATGCTATGGAACCCCGAGGGAAAGCTAAACAGAGGCCGACCAAAAACAACTTGGCGGAGAACTGTGGAAGCCGAGATGCAAAGAATGAACCAGAGTTGGGGCACTGTACGGAGGATGGCCGCCGACCGAGCAAAGTGGAATCAATTTGTTTCTGCCCTACAAGACGCCACCAGGAGTGATGGCCGCTGCCTGCTTTGGCGGTTGGCGGTTATGGATCAAAGAAGAAGAAGATTATTCTGTAGCCCAGTTTGACTATATTTCTTTTTGTTTCTGTGGACCAGTTTGACTAAATTTCTTCTTTTTGTTCTGTAGCCCAGGTTTTGAAGTAGATTGACCGGTTCCCTTATTCATTGTCTTTCCTTTCCCTAATTCAAAAGCAGATTCGGGTACCTATTTACAGCTGGATAGTCTGGGGCATGACGCTACCAGATTTCGAATCCGGTAGCATAACCCAGAGAAGCAAGTGATCTAGCCATTCTGCCAACCGACACTCTCGCACTGTTTGGCAATTTCTCTCTCAGTTTAACACACAAAAACATACTCAGAACGATGACAGTGTCTCATTTTTTCTATAGCACATGGCGAGCGGAGTAACCGCCCTGAACAAGAAGAGCAAGGAGGCGCCGGAGAAATGAGAGAGAGAGAGAGAGAGAGAGAGAGAGAGAGAGAGAGAGAGAGAGAGAGAGAGAGAGAGCGAGAGAGAAAAGTATTTTTTCTTCAAGAAGCTCGACTTGTCTTGTTCTGTGAAACACTTCGCCAAGGCCAAACCACGCTACGTAAAACTTTTATAAGAAAATACTAAAACCACAAAGTAGCATATTTTTAACACGCTGTTTTCAGTTGTTGTCATATATATATATATATGTGTGTGTGTGTGTGTGTACGTGTGCGTGCGTGTGCGTGTGTGTGTGTGTGTTTTATGTAAAAACTATCTAAAACTATCTCCATTTTTCATCCATGCATCCTACTTAAATTATCCAATAGGCTTTAATTAACAGACGCAACTGTAGTGGATTTGATGGTATTGTATGATGGTGATATTACTAAGTGTGATGCATGAGGTCAGCTGTGAAGGCTCCTGAGATAAAATATAGCTGTGAATTGTCAGAAGGCCCTTCTTGCTACCACTACGACCTCACACCTATCTTTTTTTTCTAATGAATGTGGCTACGTTAAATGTCTAGGGTAATGATATGTAATGTGTTGTGGTAGTTTACATACACACACACAGATATTTACTAAGTCTAATAATATTAATAAAATGTTATAATACACGGAACTAACTCAGCTGTGTAAAATTTTGATAGTAATTTTCTTACATTTATTTGTTCTGAACCAAGGTTTTATTTTGGCCAGAACATAGGAAAGGTTTAGCAATTATGAAAGAAATGCATGAATATTACATAATAAATGCAAGGTGTGTACATATATATGTTACTAGACTAGTTAATATTATTACTGTTTATAGTTGTAATCTATTTTGGGAGAACACTTAATGGATGTGCTGTTGGGGTGGCCTCATCACTCCCTGTCTATGGTGACTACACATTGTCCATTTTATTTGATGGAAATTTTATGGGTGTGTTAGCAAATAAGTTGAGTTGGTGAATTCTCAGCAGACCAGGCGCTCACGTAGCTTGAAGGTGTAGCTCTGGTGCTGAGATCTGGTGGCCCCACCTCTCCGTGCTTGGGGGCAATATCAGAAGTCTGGTGGCCCCACCTCTCCGTGCTTGGGGGCAATATCAGAAGTCTGGTGGCCCCACCTCTCCGTGCTTGGGGGCTATAATAGGCTGCTCTGACAAAATGTCACTGCACGGGTCCACTCTGGTAATAATCAACAACTCATTTGACACCACAGTGGTGCCAACTGAAACTCACAGCTCTGCAATCAAAGTATTAGTCATGTGTCAGAATTCCATCCTCTAACCATTTCTGGACACAACACTACGCAACAACAACACCACATAGACGGGTCAGATCTTTCTGACCAAACAACACATCTTACCAAGTTGGTTTCACATAGGATAAGTTCTCCCAGACTACGTATTCTGAAATATGTTCATTAGCTTCCTGCCATAGAATAGGATAGGTGATATGTTTCACTGATCTCAACACTTGCTCTGTCCTTCCTAATCCCTGCTGGAGTTTATGTATTTTATTTGTCTCTAGACCCTGAACTGGGGCGGGGGGTCTAGAGCGAATCCTTACTTGTTGTAAGGGACAGATTATGCTATTGCAGTATCAAATCACTCGAAACCTTAAACAAATATTAAAATGTACAAAGAAATAATTTCAGTCTTACCAGAATTATGAATATAGAACACAGTTAAATGCTAGCAAAACTCAGCTGAGCTGCTGGCTTTAGGATGGCGTCCCTCTAAATATTTCAATAGCTTCTGGGAATTTCACCACTTAATAATTCACTGTGTCTACTAGGACAACTTATTATGAATGGCACAAAATGCGCGTCTGAGCGCCGATAATATATTCATCTATGGCCAATCACTACCTTTTCTTTTTTCAAATTCAAATATCCTACCAATAAGTCATTTCAGTCATACCTCAGTCAAGTATGCCTTATTGTCTGTTGGTCCGTCCGTCTCTACTTGCGTTTCACAAAAAAAAACACACTTGTTTTTTGAACCAACCCTGCCTTCCCCTACACAATTTTGCCTTTAAAGTTATTTTTAGCCACAATTCACCATCCCACCCCGTCTCTTCATTCCAACTAGATTTTAGCACTTGCGTCTTCAAGGCCACAATTTTTTGAAAATTAGTGACATGTTTTATTTCAATGCAGACGTTCGCTGATATGAACAACACAGTCTTTTGTCAATATCTTTCTTATTATCTGTCCGTCTGTATAAATGAAAGCATATTATTTCACTGCTCAAGATGGGCCATTCGGCCAGCTAGGTTTTATATTCCTAACATTATTATTAAGAAAAGTTACTTTTCAAATATTTTCTAGAATCTTCTGGAATTCATCACTGCATTCAAATAAACGGACTAAGTTATCGCAAAAACGTCCAATAAATGACTGTGGCGTATAATATCCAAGGTCCCTTTTGTCGATTTCTTTACTTTATGTCAACTTGGGGAACGTGACTTTTTCCTCCTTTCCCCACCACTTGCGTCCTTTAGCCTTGCTAGTATCAAGCACGCGTTCAGTCAGATTTTTCCTTTTGATCTCCGTTCTCATCCCGTTCCGTTTTGCCTTCAAGTCTAACAATTTAATTTCCATGGCGGGTGATGACCCGCGGCGTGGGCGATCATGTATTCTAGCAGCTTACGCATTAGTTTTTATCCCTACGTTGTATCATTGGAGATATTTTAACGTTGTATCACGGTTAATTTTGTGACACATCTCCCCACTTGAAAACATGCCTACGGCAAGTTCTAAAACCAGTGATACACATAGATAAAATCTCTCCTTACGCCTGCCATTACTCTAATTTTGATCACAGGGGTGCCGACTGAGGAAATCTGCACCGACATTCAATTTGCCTGGGATATATTGGATACTAAACTGATAAGGTTGAAGCAATAAAGACCACCTCAGCAATCTTGCGTTTTCATGCTTAGCCTGAGATAAGAATACGAGAGGCTGATGGTCCGTCTCGACCACAAAAGTCCTACCATACAGATAGATTTGAAACTTCTTTATGGCCCAGATTAACGCTAAACATTCTTTTTCGCTTGTGGAGTATCCTTGTTCCGCCTTATTCAATTTGCGGCTTGCATAAGCGACTGGTTTCAGTTCCCCATCAGGTGAAGATGATCTTTGCAACAAAGCCGCTCCGAGTCCTACATTACTGGCATCGGTTCTTAAGACAAAGTCCTGTGTCAAATCAGGCAGTTTGAGAATAGGCTTGCTAGTGAGTTTTTCCTTTAAGTCTTGGAACGCTAATTCACTTTGCGCAGTCCAATTAATTTTATCTGGAAGTTCCTTGCGAGTCAGATCAGTCAGAGGAGCACAAATAGAGTTAAAATCTTTGATATATTTTTGATAAAATCCGCATAACGACACGAATGATCGCACGTCCTTTTTTGTTTGTGGTCTAGGTGCTCTCTGCAGTTTTTCCAAGTTCTTGGGATCAGGGGTCATGCTACCCTGATATACAGTGTGTCCCAAGAATTCCAACTCTTTGCATCCAATGCAACATTTTGTTGGCCTAGCAGTCAAGTTCGCCTCCCTAAGCCTATTAAATAACATTTCTAGAGCTTCAATGTGTTCTTCAAATGTCTCTGTGGCGACGAGAATATCATCCATGAAATTCGTGATACATGGGTTATTCAGGGGATCCAACAATTTGCGCATCATCCTTGAAAATACACTCGGAGCATTTTTCAGTCCGAATGGTAGCATGTTGAATTCATAATGTCCATCCGAAGTGCTAAAAGCCAAATAAGGTCTCACTTCAGGCTTCACTGGGATCTGGTAATAGCCTTTACTAAGATCCACCTTTGAAAAGTATTTTGCCTTGTTCAGTCTGGCAAATAACTGTTTTGTGTCTGGTAATGGATCCACTTGTCCTTCTGTGACAGCATTCAGTTTCCTGTAATCTATGCACAGTCTGTGTTCCCCAGACGGTTTTCTCAACAATACGACACTAGAACTAAAAGATGATTCACTGTGTGAAATAATCCCCTCCTTCAACAAATAATCTATTTCTTCCTTCAATGCCTTCTCCTTCGCGAACGGAATAGAATAGGCTCTCATACAGATTGGGTTTGAGTCTACCAGTTTCATGTCATACTGTAGCAAATTTGTATGGCCTGGTTTATCTGTTAATACATCTGTATGTTCCTCCAGAACCTGTTGAACTCTCTCCCTCTGGTTTTTAGTCAGGTGCTTACTGACTTTTACCTGTGCTGCTGTTTCACAAGGATGTAATGGGTATTCATGTGAGGTGAGTGGTTCCTTTTGCATTTGAGTTGCGATAGCTAAGGTCAGTAAGGGGGTGCTTTCCTGGAGTGGTCTGTCCAGATACTTCTTTAACAGGTTTACATGATAAACTTTCTCCTTCCCCTTTTTGTCAATTTTATAGTTTGTTCTAGACACCTTCTCTAGAACCGTATATGGACCTTGCCATCCAATTTGTAATTTATTCTGGCTACCGGGTAGTAGAAGCAGTACTTCTCTCCCACTGCCAGTTCTCTGTCCTTTGCCTTCCTATTAAAATATGCTGCATGTTTCTTCCTGGCTTGTTTCAAATTATCATTTGCCAGTTTCCATCCAGCTTTCAAACGAGTGGTCAGTTCGTTCACGTATTGATAAGATGAGGTAACAGTCTCTTCCGCCTTCTCATCTGTCCAGGTCCTTAATAGGGCTACATCTGGATCTTTAATTTACCATACGTATTTTTTATGGAACCCGTCGGGTCCCTTCCATTAGAAGCCCTATAGTGAGGACTTTTCTTCCTAGAATCATCACTCACAAATCGACCACTACCAATTTTTTTCTTGGGTTTGTCTCCCCACTTTAGATTGCTTATGAGAGATCTTCGCTCTCTTTTCTGTTCTTCCAGTTTATATAAGTCTGACCGAGGGATTGTCATCTTATCCTGGGTAAAATTTCTTCTTTGTACTCTTCGCATAGTGGCCATGTTAATCCATTCAAGTGAAGACTGGGTGTGAAAAGGGGGCTCCCATTGCACTTTGTCTCCTTGAGTATCATTAGTTTTCCTTCCAGGCCTAATTTTGCCCCGTGGCGTTTCTAGGTCCTGCACATATTTTCCCTTTGTGGGTGTTCCCTCATGAAATATGCCACATGCTTCTACAAAGTTTTCAATATCGACATTTACGTCGGGCCAATAGTATTTGCGAGCAACTTTTTGGCAGATGGTACCGACTTTTTCATGGTCCCCATCTTTTCCAACATGTAAGCTCCTTATTAAATTTGCCCTATATATCTTGGGAAGAACCAACTGTCCGTGACCAGTGGATCTAGTTCCTGTCTTCCTGTATAATAGTTTGTTCTTCATAAAATATTCCCCCTTGCTCGGAGGTGTGTGGCATTGGGGCAATTTTTTAAAACATGGCTTGAGTGTCCTATCCTCAGCCTGCGCCTTCCTCATCTCCTCTGGATGAGCATTTATAGGTTCACCTTCTTCCTCCTTCTTCTGTGACCTGGTCTGCACTGTCGCCATGATCACAGGTCTCTCGGGATTCCCCAAGATGACGTATCTACACCCCAATATCAGAGGGTAGATTGGTTCATCTATCACTGCTGCTCTGATTTCTCCTTCCACATAGCGAGTTTTCACCGTTATCCTTGCGATGGGAAGTGTCATGAGTGGTATGTCCTTAGTTGCCCCTTGTATTTCCACTGTTTCTGTGGTATACTGACTTGGGTCCACTAGGCTAGACTTCACAACTGAATCATAATCCAAACCTGTATCATAAAGGCACCTTATGGTGACCCCATTACAAATAACATCCTCACAAACTGGGGGGTGATAAGGTTCCTGCTGTCCCTTAGGATTAACCTTTAATCTTTGAGTCCCCGACTTCATTGCAGCAATGTTTGAAGGTTTCCTTCTACAAAATTCGGTGTTATGGTTATCTTTCTTGCACCATTTACACCATCTTTTTCCTTGGTTAAACGGTTTTCTTTCATTGGATTTTTGGTCATTGAACTGTGAGTTTCTGTCTCGGTAGTCATTTCTTGGCCGTTCAAAGTTTGTCCTACCTTTATTTCCCTGCTCTCTATTATCAAATTTATTAAATTGCTGTGGAGCTTTAAAATTGTCTATGTGCTTCTTTTTAGCACCACTTACCTCTGCCTGGGCTGCCTGATACCTTTCAGCGACATTTAAAACCTCCCCCAACTTCTCTGCACCTTGTTCCATGAGAAATTTTCTCATGTCTGGAGCCATGGACTCTCTCAATTGCTCAATCATGATCATTTCTTTAAGATCTTGGGTCTTCCCCAGAGCAGTCCATTTCTCCAAATAGGTTTCTAGTCTGGCAGAGAATTGGTGGTATGTCTCCCCAGACAACAGTTTGGCATTTCTAAATTTCCTACGATAAAATTCCCCATTTTTTTCGTACCTCAATAACAAAGCCTGCTTTAACATGTCATAATTCTCCTGGTCTTCTCTGTTCATTTTTGCGAAGACTTCGTAAGAAGTACCTCTCAGTCCCTGTGATAGCTTTAAACTCCACCTCTCTCTCTCTCTAACCCATATGTAGTAGCTAATAACTCAAAACGTCCTAGGTACCCCTCTATGTCATCGTCTTTTTCAACAAAATGGTCTAAATGAAACCCCATAGCTGATGTTGAGGCTCCCAGACTGGGCGTAGCATCTGAGGCAAAAGGGCTGGCACCATTTTCAGGAGCCTGGCCTTGTAGCTCCAGCTCCCTTAGTCGTAATTCGTGCTCCCTTTGCAACCTTCTATCTTCTGCCTCCCTTTCGGCCTTTTTATCTTCTGCCTCCCTTTCGGCCTTTTTATCTTCTGCCTCCCTTTGCTGTCGTTTTTCTTCTGCCTCCAATGCTTTAGCCTCTTTGTCAGCCTCAATCTGCAGCCTCTTAATTTCTCTATCAGCCTCAATTTGTAACCTCTTCTCTTCAGCTACCTTTCTATCTTCCCTTTCAATATATTTATCACATTCAGCCGTTACATATTGAATTAAAATCTGACCATCCATTCCCATCTCCTTTGCCGTCAGCACAGCAGCTGATCTGAATTTGGCCAGCTCCGCCATACTTTTTAAACAAATCTAGCAATGTGCAAGATAAAATTTCCAACCACTAAAGTACTTCTAATTACTCTAGTCTAAAATAATTCTAATTAATTAATTAACTACCACTGGCTGTGAAGATTCACCAACTTTTATTTTCAGGGACACTTTTAATTTTAAGGGACACTTTTAATTTTTATAATGTGTTCCCCTAATCTAATTCTCCCACCAGGAGATCCTAATATACTTAATAGGCTAATTATCCCGGGACAAAGAGACCCCAATATATGTCGTGGATTTGATGGTATTGTATGATGGTGATATTACTAAGTGTGATGCATGAGGTCAGCTGTGAAGGCTCCTGAGATAAAATGTAGCTGTGAATTGTCAGAAGGCCCTTCTTGCTACCACTACGACCTCACACCTATCTTTTTTTTCTAATGAATGTGGCTACGTTAAATGTCTAGGGTAATGATATGTAATGTGTTGTGGTAGTTTACATACACACACACAGATATTTACTAAGTCTAATAATATTAATAAAATGTTATAATACACGGAACTAACTCAGCTGTGTAAAATTTTGATAGTAATTTTCTTACATTTATTTGTTCTGAACCAAGGTTTTATTTTGGCCAGAACATAGGAAAGGTTTAGCAATTATGAAAGAAATGCATGAATATTACATAATAAATGCAAGGTGTGTACATATATATGTTACTAGACTAGTTAATATTATTACTGTTTATAGTTGTAATCTATTTTGGGAGAACACTTAATGGATGTGCTGTTGGGGTGGCCTCATCACTCCCTGTCTATGGTGACTACACATTGTCCATTTTATTTGATGGAAATTTTATGGGTGTGTTAGCAAATAAGTTGAGTTGGTGAATTCTCAGCAGACCAGGCGCTCACGTAGCTTGAAGGTGTAGCTCTGGTGCTGAGATCTGGTGGCCCCACCTCTCCGTGCTTGGGGGCAATATCAGAAGTCTGGTGGCCCCACCTCTCCGTGCTTGGGGGCAATATCAGAAGTCTGGTGGCCCCACCTCTCCGTGCTTGGGGGCTATAATAGGCTGCTCTGACAAAATGTCACTGCACGGGTCCACTCTGGTAATAATCAACAACTCATTTGACACCACAGTGGTGCCAACTGAAACTCACAGCTCTGCAATCAAAGTATTAGTCATGTGTCAGAATTCCATCCTCTAACCATTTCTGGACACAACACTACGCAACAACAACACCACATAGACGGGTCAGATCTTTCTGACCAAACAACACATCTTACCAAGTTGATTTCACATAGGATAAGTTCTCCCAGACTACGTATTCTGAAATATGTTCATTAGCTTCCTGCCATAGAATAGGATAGGTGATATGTTTCACTGATCTCAACACTTGCTCTGTCCTTCCTAATCCCTGCTGGAGTTTATGTATTTTATTTGTCTCTAGACCCTGAACTGGGGCGGGGGGTCTAGAGCGAATCCTTACTTGTTGTAAGGGACAGATTATGCTATTGCAGTATCAAATCACTCGAAACCTTAAACAAATATTAAAATGTACAAAGAAATAATTTCAGTCTTACCAGAATTATGAATATAGAACACAGTTAAATGCTAGCAAAACTCAGCTGAGCTGCTGGCTTTAGGATGGCGTCCCTCTAAATATTTCAGTAGCTTCTGGGAATTTCACCACTTAATAATTCACTGTGTCTACTAGGACAACTTATTATGAATGGCACAAAATGCGCGTCTGAGCGCCGATAATATATTCATCTATGGCCAATCACTGCCTTTTCTTTTTTCAAATTCAAATATCCTACCAATAAGTCATTTTAGTCATACCTCAGTCAAGTATGCCTTATTGTCTGTTGGTCCGTCCGTCTCTACTTGCGTTTCACAAAAAAAACACACTTGTTTTTTGAACCAACCCTGCCTTCCCCTACACAATTTTGCCTTTAAAGTTATTTTTAGCCACAATTCACCATCCCACCCCGTCTCTTCATTCCAACTAGATTTTAGCACTTGCGTCTTCAAGGCCACAATTTTTTGAAAATTAGTGACATGTTTTATTTCAATGCAGACGTTCGCTGATATGAACAACACAGTCTTTTGTCAATATCTTTCTTATTATCTGTCCGTCTGTATAAATGAAAGCATATTATTTCACTGCTCAAGATGGGCCATTCGGCCAGCTAGGTTTTATATTCCTAACATTATTATTAAGAAAAGTTACTTTTCAAATATTTTCTAGAATCTTCTGGAATTCATCACTGCATTCAAATAACCGGACTAAGTTATCGCAAAAACGTCCAATAAATGACCGTGGCGTATAATATCCAAGGTCCCTTTTGTCGATTTCTTTACTTTATGTCAACTTGGGGAACGTGACTTTTTCCTCCTTTCCCCACCACTTGCGTCCTTTAGCCTTGCTAGTATCAAGCACGCGTTCAGTCAGATTTTTCCTTTTGATCTCCGTTCTCATCCCGTTTCGTTTTGCCTTCAAGTCTAACAATTTAATTTCCATGGCGGGTGATGACCCGCGGCGTGGGCGATCATGTATTCTAGCAGCTTACTGATAAGGTTGATAACGTTGGATTTTTATTCCCGTTAATGATATCCACCAAAAGATAGATATAAGTGGATGGAAGCAGACATCATCATCATCATCAGTTGATAAGATCTCTATGGTGTTGTTTGCTCCACTGTAGTGTATGGAATGTCAACTTGACCTACGCAGTGGTGTGTAGACATGGATTGAGTGTATAATGTGCGAATGATGATAAAGGTTCGTGGTGTTGACCAAAAAATGTTCTTTTCTCACACTCATGTATGGCTGGAAGTCATCGACACCAACGACTGTGTACCTTTTCTAAAGTTTAATTGGACGTACACACTCGACAGCACAGATAGTGACAAATCACAGGTTGCCATAATACACCATAGTACAGTGGATAAATGGTCTTGCAATGTTACATGGGCACTCATGTAGAATAAGTGTATAATGGACTGTCAGTAGCCAAGCACTCAGTATCGCCCATCCATATATCATCTGACTTCACTGACTGAGCACGTCAGCTTATAAACAATATTTCAGATGGCTTCTAAACCTAATCTCGTCTAGCGACGATTCTTTAACATAATGTTCAGCACATATTTTTCCATATAATAATATTGAACCGCTAATAACGGGTTCTCATGTGTAGCAGTGATCTCTGGACTAAACAAGCGATAATACGGGCATCCCTTTTCTCTTCTTGAAAGTCACTACATGTTTTGGTTCCAAGATGGCTTCACTCGTGAGCTGTCACTCACGTTTTGGATACAGATAATGAATCTGTCCTAAAGTTAGTCATTCATAAAACATTTCATTGCTCTGTAGATTTGATCATGAACAATTGACTGCAATCTACAGGATATAGTGCTGCTAGGAATCGAAGTCGTTTTCATCGAGTCAAATATATTCTCTTAGACATTCAAATCGTAACTATCGAAAATGGTGGCTTCGATCGAGAGTTCATAAGAGTATCTTTGATTACCTTGGTATAGGAAATATGAAACTGCCATTCCTTGGCAATACGACTAAACACTGGGGTAAAGCATACACGATAGGTTTAGACGACTATCACCTTCCCCACAAATACTGAGATCACTTTTTCCCCGGCGACAGGCCGACATGGAAAACACACAGTCCCTATCAGGACGAAGCCAAATCACACCACACTCTAGCGACACATCCGCCGAATAGCCTTCGACCTCTCTAGAGACAACAGAACATATAGTTCGACTTAGATATGTAAAGATATACAGATATAAGACAGACTCGTCCTACTCAGACAAACAATACACATAAATTCAGGCCATAGATATTCTGAAGCAAGAACAATCTATTATTACCCAAACAACGAATAAATCGCAGTAAAATGGATTTATCCGCGGAGTTTGATCGAAAGAGCCGACACAACTTTCAAGGGAAGTAACTCAATAATGACTTTCCCTTAAGCACTAAAAAATTACCTATGTATAATATTGTAAGATATCAAAGACTGCACGTAACAGTCTTACCACACCTCCCGGGAAAAAAAAAAATGGAACATTTTTTTTTTTTTTTGAAATACATCTAGGAGCAACGTACAATAGGCTCACAACGCATGAATAATGCGCAGATGAAAATATCAGGAATACCTATAACGCCTAATATGAGGCTAAGTCGACTTATGGAGCGACTGGTGAGAATGTGTCTCATAAACTGAGAGAAATTATTTCTCTACAAGTATATTTTTCCAGGAAGGTGTCATCAAAGTATAATACAATTCTGGCAATTACACAATGCCTAAAAAATTCATATCATCATTTCGCATTAGATATCTTAAATTTATGATTTATGAAGAAAAAAATCATCAAAGCACAGCGGTGAATAAACATCAATGAACCGCTATGTAGTGATACAATCATTATATTATTAAATTACAAATGTGTATCTATCATGATATAGAAAAGGAACTACTATAGAACTAGACATATCAAGAAGTCTAAGCCCTAATAGTTATGTGGAATCATGTGGGCATCTTGACAGAATGTCTGCCATCACATTATCTGATCCACGAATAGCTCGCACAGAGAAATGAAAAGGTTGAAGAGCAATTGCATATCGAGTAGACCTCGAGCTCTTCAAATTCTTACTCTGTATAGCAGTAAGAGCTTTTTGGTCGGTTTCTACTATGAAATGTGCGCCTAGAAGGAATCTCTGTAGTTTGAGGATCGACCAAACCATAGCTAATAGCTCACGGTCTAAAACCGAATAATTCCTTTCTCCCGCATTAAGTTTTCTGGAAATATACATTACAGGATGCAGAGTTCCAGAGTACTCTTGCATTAGTGCCGCTCCAATCCCAGTGGATGAAGCGTCACTACGAAGAACGAATGTCTTATCTTTAGTGGGTAGCACTAAAATAGGTGGTGTTGAAAAACAGTGTTTTAATCTTATCCAGAGAGCATTGGCATTCCTGAGACCAGTGGACCACATTAGGCGAACCTTTCTTTAGAAGTGTTGAGAGAGGTGCCATGATAGAGGATAGATTCTGAATGAATCTGCCATAAAATTGAATAAGACCTAACAGACTTCTCACCTGTTTTTTAGTCTTAGGGATTGAGATGTTAAGTATCTTACTAGTATTATGGTCCTCTGTCTTTAGGAAACCATGACCAACTCGGTGGCCTAGGAAAGAAATTTCGCTAAAACCAATATAGGCTTTAGAGGGTTTCGCTGTCAGGTTGTGCTCACGCAAAGTAGACAGCAATTCATCTAACCCCGAATAGTGATCTTCCCAAGTATCGCTGAAAAGACAGATGTCGTCTAGATATGCAATGACATCTGACCGATAAGATAGGATTCGGCGCATCATGCGTACGAATGTAGCTGGTGCGTTCATAAGACCGAAAGGCATAAAATTCCATTGGAACAAACCTCTAGGTGTTGAAAAAGCCGTGAGAGGTTTGGCGCGTTCAGATAAAGGAACTTGCCAATATCCTTTAGACAAATCAAGTTTAGTGAAAAAATGAGATTTGGAGAGTCGAGTAAGTAGCTCTTCCAGTAAAGGCATAGGTTCGGCATCGAACTTAGTTACTTGATTCAATTTTCGATAGTCAACGCAAAGACGTATGTTATTGTCTTTTTTACGCACAATAACCATCGGCGAAGAATATGCAGAGGTGGATGGTTCGATTATTTTCAAATCTATCATCTCATCCAACTCTTTCTCGACCTGTGCTTGAAAATGTATAGGTATAGGATAAGGTCTAATCCTAATAGGAGTATGGTCAGTTAGAACAATGTCATGTTGAATGACATTCGTTTGTCCAGGGATGTCAGTGAGTACATCCTGAAATGTTTGCAACATAGTTGAAACTTGTCGCTGTTCTCCTAGAGACAAATCAGGAGAGACAGTAACGTTCTTCCATGATTCACTGGAATGAAGTGGGATCATTGGAAGAGGAAGATTTACATCTGAAAAACTTGTTTCCTCATCCTGTATCACGGACAGTGATGAGTAATGACCATGTGGTACTGGAGAATTGTCCGTTGCTTGGAAAATGGGTTGCAAATAATCCGGACGTTCATGGAATTCAGTAAGCATATTGATGTGGAAGGTTTTATGCTTCCCATCAATATCGACAATATAGTCGACATCGGAAATTTTCGATATTATATCGTACGGACCTTTCCAAGAAATAAGTAATCTGTTTTCCCTACAAGGTAGTAATACAAATGCTTTGTCACCAGGACAAAGTTGTCGTAAGCATCTCTTCTTATTGGCAAATTGCCTTGCCTTCTGTTTCGCAAATTCAGAAGAAGAAGTTGCTAATTTGCATGCTTCGATAATCTTTTGTCTCAACGCGATGACATATTCGTAGGATGACTTTGTGTCATCGTCAATATTGTCAGATGTTATGAGATCGTGAAGCAACGACATAGGGCCACGCGGACGCGCGCCAAAGACGAGTTCAAAGGGAGAAAATCCCGTATGTTCATTGGGTACCTCTCTGTAAGCGAAGAGGGCCGCAGGTAAAACTCTGTCCCAGTCCTGAGGATGATCCTCAGTTATCTTCCCCAGTAAGTTTTTAAGTGTTCTATTAAGGCGTTCGACCATACCATTAGACATTGGATGGTAGATACTACTTAAAGATCTATCTATCTGCAGAGTAGACATTACTTGAGACATGGTATCTGATATTAGTTGGGTGCCATGGTCTGACAATATCTCTCCGGGGAACCCCAGACGAGAAAATATAAGCCAAAGAGCATCTGCAATATCAGCAGTAGTAATGCTCTTCAGAGGAATAGCCTCTGGCCAACGTGTGCACATATCAACACACGTCAAGATAAACTGATGTCCTCTGGCAGACTTGATCTTAAATGGACCAATTATGTCTATGGCCATTTTTTGGAACGGCCGAATAGGAATGTCCGCCGCCTGAATGGGTGCAGCATGCCGTGGACCTTTGGATTTAACTTCCTGACATACTTTACAAGATCGACAATAAATCCGTATGTCCTTGTTTACCAATGGCCAAAAGAAAGCCGCAAGGACTCTTGACTTAGTACGGGAAAAACCCATGTGTCCAGCACACTGAGAGTCGTGAGCGTGCTGCAAAATTTTAACTCTCAAATTCTTGGGAACCAGGATTTGAGAATGACTTGACGTAATGGAGTCTTGAACCATACGTACAAGTACGCCATTCTTCTTTGTAATCCACGATTTACGACTTGTGTCTTTATTCGGATCACCTTTAGTTGCAAGAATGAAGAATTTCTTCAGAGTGGGATCATCTTCTTGATGTTTTATAAACGAGTCACGAGAAATTACCAAGGGATTATCTTGGTTATGCACTTCATTATTTTCAATAGATGAAGTTTGAGGCATATTAAGAGCCTGAGCTCTAGTGACTACAGCGTTAGCAATCTGCATGTTTTGCCTTTCCCACGTGGAAATTTGTTGCGGAGTGCATTCTTTGACTCCATGAATGCGACCGATGATGAGGTCAGCGATCGGATTCGGAAGAAGACATGCGTGTACATCTCCTGTAAAGAAAGGAGTAGCAATCCTAATGATAGCAGTAGAGTATTTCTCTAATGTGCCGCCAAATGTTACACATTTGACTACTTGTCCAGTGGCACGGGAAGGATCTACGAGTGACTGCCTAACACCAATTGTGGTGCATCCAGAATCAAATAGCACAGAGACTGGATTGTTATTCACTAAACCCTTATGTAAGACAAGAGAACCTCTTCCATCATGCGCGACTGATGCCGGAAGAGCAGGAAGAGGATGGCCACAGCTTAAAGTAGACACTGTGGTTGGCTCAAATAGCGTTTTGCATTGGGGGCACTGAGATGCTCTCCCAAAATCAAAAGCGGCACATGCCATATTACTAGCATCATTATTATCTTTACTCTGTTTATAGGCTTCATTGGACTCTTGTTGTGCAGAGTTTGCCTGAAAATGTGGTTTATGTCTTTTGTATTGAGATCTACCTCGGTTATTATCACCTCTGTAGTTATTGTTACCTCTATTGTAACCCCTATTTGGGTTTGAGTCATAGTTCCCTTGGTTACCATTATCATATTCATTATAATGAGTATCTCTGTAATTATGATCTTGTTGACTCCAAGACGGATAACCCTGATAGTTTCTATAATTACTTCCTCTACGGAAATTCCTATAATTATGACCACCCCTGTGTCGAGAGCTATCAGGTCGTCTCCAGTTCTTTGAAGAAGAACCCTGAAATGATTGGTTACCTTGGTTTTGATAACTATTATGGTTACCTTTTTTATCAAATCTGTTTTGAGGTCCCTGAAATCTGTGTGAATAATTGGGATTGTATGGTGTTGCTGAAGCAACTGGCATACTCTCCTTAATCTTAGTGTTGCCAAAAGTCACGTCGGGGTGTGCAGTGACATATTGGGAACAATATTCTTCCATTTCTTTTAGAGATTTGGGTTTACGCTCATGTATAAATTCAAGGAAAGGTTTGTTCACACATGACATAATCTTATCTCTGAGCAACAAATCCATAAGTCCTTCATACGTTTTTTTCTGTTTTGGAAAGCTCAATCCAACGATCAACTGTGAGACGTGCCTTTGCAGTGAATTCTGAGAATTCTACACCCGTCTCAGGCACCATCGTTTTAAATAAAAGGCGATAGCCTTCCTCACTTAGCTGATATTTTTTTATCAAAGCCGCCCTAATGACATCATAATTATCCTTATCTGCTTCTCCTACAAGGCATAATCTAGTCAAAGATTCACCTTTCAAGTTTTCTGATAATTGATTAGCGTATTGTGATTTATCCACATTATGTGTACGACAAGAACGTTCAAATCTATCCAGCCAGAATGTAATATCGTCACTGGACTGATTGAACGGTGGAACCTTAACCTTGTAAGTAGAAGGTTTACCATTACCACTAGATGCCTGATTAACATTACTCATACTTGTCAATCTCAATTTCTCTAACTCAAATTCATGTTCTCTTATTGCTTTTTTCTCTTCAGCATCTAATCTTTTTTGTTCAGCCTCCCTGTCTAATCTTTTTTGTTCAGCTTCCCTGTCTAATCTTTTTTGTTCAGCTTCACTGTCTAATCTTTTTTGTTCCGCAGCAGCTTCTCTTTCTAATTTTTTTTGTTCAGCTTCACTGTCTAATCTTTTTTGTTCCGCAGCAGCTTCTCTTTCTAATTTTTTTTTGTTCAGCTGCAGCTTCTCTTTCTAATTTTTTTTGTTCAGCTTCAAATCTCCTTTCCTCCACCTGCATCTGCAATTTCTTTTGTTCAGCAGCAGCCTCAGCTTCTCTTTCTAATCTTTTCTCTTCCGCCATAGCTTTTCTTTCTTCTGCAGCTAATCTTTTCTCTTCTGCAGCTAATGCTTTGTCATATTGAGCAACTGCCCATTGTTCTAATTGTTGACCAGTCTTATCAAGGGCTTTCCCTTGTGTAATGAAGTATTCTAATGTAGCCATGATGTCTAACAATAATACTAATCACCTGAATCAATAATAATACCACAAGTTCTCAATGACTTGATTAATCAGTATACTATCCCAATATCTGTGGGTCACAAGCCTTTAATAAGGTCTTGTATAATAGTAATAATAATCAGGTACTGGTTTATACCATAATCCAAGTGCAGTGCACAGGCAATTGTGTCTTATGAAATATACCTATATAAAACATATGTCAACCAACAGAATACATAAAGTACAAATAGGACTGACAATACAAGAACGTTTGCAGAAATCAAAATAAATCAAATAGGGAAATCAATGAAAAATAATCACTGAATCTGCAAAGAATAACAACACAAATGACGTCACAATATATGAATATAAATTGAGAATAGAACTGAAAGATAGAAAAGGTTAGACCAACAAATTACAAACAAATCAAAACAAAACTAAAGAACAAAGAAATATTACAAAAATAACAATAATTACAGACTTCACAGCTAACACAAAAGCAACAGTTGTCGCAGCAAATTTTCAATCAAGAAAATTGCACCTATAGAAAACGCCCACAACGGACCCTCTATGACGTGGGATATTCTGTTGTGAGGACGCCGCCCAACCTTAAACACAACCCGCTGACATAGAAACTAACATACTATACAAACAAATAACATGTAAACATAAATATATATAAATTATGTGTATGATAGTATGTGTTGCAAAATAGGCTCAGTCTTACAGTAATGGCAAAGTTATTTTTATGAAAACAAACAAACTGCCACTTTATTCAATTAAACATTCTGGCCTTAAATATTAAAGTTCATATATGGAAAACAAGAAGATCCATCGATGAAAATAGGACTTCTTAGTTCACTCATACTGTCTTCCTGTTAACATTGACAAGAATTGATCCAACTGTTCTGTGAAACTCTATAATGTCTAATGTAAAAAAATGTCAACAACGCTGACCTACATACTGCATTCACCTGACAGGTCACGTGACGAAGTGTTGACAAAGAGCAAACCAATACTGCAAGTGTGTCGTATCAGCCACAGGAAACGGTCTGGTATCGGTAATCTGTTGACTTCTGAACTTCTGCGAGGTCAAACCCAGAAAGCTGGTCCACCAGTTGATAAGGTTGATAACGTTGGATTTTTATTCCCGTTAATGATATCCACCAAAAGATAGATATAAGTGGATGGAAGCAGACATCATCATCATCATCAGTTGATAAGATCTCTATGGTGTTGTTTGCTCCACTGTAGTGTATGGAATGTCAACTTGACCTACGCAGTGGTGTGTAGACATGGATTGAGTGTATAATGTGCGAATGATGATAAAGGTTCGTGGTGTTGACAAAAAATGTTCTTTTCTCACACTCATGTATGGCTGGAAGTCATCGACACCAACGACTGTGTACCTTTTCTAAAGTTTAATTGGACGTACACACTCGACAGCACAGATAGTGACAAATCACAGGTTGCCATAATACATCATAGTACAGTGGATAAATGGTCTTGCAATGTTACATGGGCACTCATGTAGAATAAGTGTATAATGGACTGTCAGTAGCCAAGCACTCAGTATCGCCCATCCATATATCATCTGACTTCACTGACTGAGCACGTCAGCTTATAAACAATATTTCAGATGGCTTCTAAACCTAATCTCGTCTAGCGACGATTCTTCAACATAATGTTCAGCACATATTTTTCCATATAATAATATTGAACCGCTAATAACGGGTTCTCATGTGTAGCAGTGATCTCTGGACTAAACAAGCGATAATACGGGCATCCCTTTTCTCTTCTTGAAAGTCACTACATGTTTTGGTTCCAAGATGGCTTCACTCGTGAGCTGTCACTCACGTTTGGATACAGATAATGAATCTGTCCTAAAGTTAGTCATTCATAAAACATTTCATTGCTCTGTAGATTTGATCATGAACAATTGACTGCAATCTACAGGATATAGTGCTGCTAGGAATCGAAGTCGTTTTCATCGAGTCAAATATATTCTCTTAGACATTCAAATCGTAACTATCGAAAATGGTGGCTTCGATCGAGAGTTCATAAGAGTATCTTTGATTACCTTGGTATAGGAAATATGAAACTGCCATTCCTTGGCAATACGACTAAACACTGGGGTAAAGCATACACGATAGGTTTAGACGACTATCACCTTCCCCACAAATACTGAGATCACTTTTTCCCCGGCGACAGGCCGACATGGAAAACACACAGTCCCTATCAGGACGAAGCCAAATCACACCACACTCTAGCGACACATCCGCCGAATAGCCTTCGACCTCTCTAGAGACAACAGAACATATAGTTCGACTTAGATATGTAAAGATATACAGATATAAGACAGACTCGTCCTACTCAGACAAACAATACACATAAATTCAGGCCATAGATATTTTGAAGCAAGAACAATCTATTATTACCCAAACAACGAATAAATCGCAGTAAAATGGATTTATCCGCGGAGTTTGATCGAAAGAGCCGACACAACTTTCAAGGGAAGTAACTCAATAATGACTTTCCCTTAAGCACTAAAAAATTACCTATGTATAATATTGTAAGATATCAAAGACTGCACGTAACACTTACGCATTAGTTTTTATCCCTACGTTGTATCATTGGAGATATTTTAACGTTGTATCACGGTTAATTTTGTGACAGCAACTATAAGTGTGGGGAATTGGGCACATGTCAAACCACTGGCCCTGAGCACCGAATGCTCTAAGTCCGGCTCTGTACACACATACGGACACATACACAAAGATACAAACAAAGTCTTAAATGCAGTCTTGCAATTATCCGAACATTTAATACAGTCATATTTTTATCTATGACATTTTGGCACTCCTTGCTGCTCCAATGTAGTAGACTTATTTTGTGCCCTCATTTTCCTGACCTCAGATGTAATTTGACGAACAACTTCCTCTCCAGAATGAAATACTGTTGACATTTATCCGTTTCAAAATTACTCACATGTCTTGTATTCATGCATAAAATTGTTACAGAATATCTCGATCTTCACTCAACATCTCGTCACACTCGGTCAATCATTCATATATCCGTTCATTAATCATGCTCTCTCTCTCTCTCTCTCTCTCTCCCTGCCTCTCTTGTTGCAATGAAAGAGCGTGAACATGTGTGTATATACGTCTGCATCATCATCATTATATTTCTATATCCTTCTAACGGAGCACGGAGCAACCATTACAGGTAGCCAGCAGGAAGCAGTCACACGCTACTACAGAAGTGGTTTCTGTGACAAATTGTTTTAGCGATGAAGTTGCCACCTCCATACACAACCACTGTAGCGTAGCAAATGTTGCGTAAGTATTATATGTGTTGTTGTATAAATGTCCCGTGAATGATGTCACATTTGCCACACAACGTTGAGGGTGTTGTACTTCATCTGCTTCTCTAAAGGTATAACAATCCTGGCCTTTGCAGAGTAGTGTGCCACCCTCAGACACCAGGGATGATGAGGCGTAGTAGCATGGTGTCTTTTGTCTGGTATAAGTGTGTAGGATGTAGATGTGTATTCAGACAGTGAGCATTACAAGCAAGGCAATCCACACAAGGACGTCACGTTAACTCACGACGTGAAAAGTCAATGATGCTTGCAACAGCTAGTGACGGTTTTGTATAATTTATTATAAACGCCACAATGACGAAGTGTGTAGACATAAACAAGCAGGTACATCATAGGTACGATCAAACAGTCATTATTACATATGTAGACAATTCAACTGGCACAGCAGACAGCATCAAAATAATGTGCATCATCTGCCTTTTAGGATATCGTAAACCCGCTGTACATGTAGTCAGGTAGTAAACTTCCCCCTTTCCATAAGAGCTAGAAGATATCAACTAGGAGATTAAAGATGGTCTCCTCGATTTGACCTCAACAAGACAGGCATGTCTTTTGAGCGCCACATTATCGTCCTCTATTGTCCAGCAAACAGCAAAGGTATCAAACCTAGATCCATCAACAAAGTTCAGGAAGCAAATAGTCCGTAGGACAGGCATCAATCGATGCGTGACAATCTAAGTGGATCGTGAGCTGAGCAAACTAGTCATATCGTAGACTTTAGAATAAGGCAGGCTAAGCAAAAGTCAACATCACGAGATGGCGATAAAGTTACTCAGCCAAAAAAGGGATTTAATTACCTGTTCATAAGGAATTAAATGAATAATCACATATGCCTCCAGGCATTAGGAATAACACAGAGATATATCATCTCAAGATAGGAACAACAATCATGAGGACTCCTTCCTGAATAAACTAAGCGAAGACTAGCACATAGCTACGTCTCGCCTTCACAGCTTCTCAGCACAGACTGACCTGGGCGGAAATCGTTTTACTAACGCCACAAAAAGGGACATGCGCAGAACACGCGAATCGAATACAACTCAGGCCAATTTACGAAACGAAGAATGTTCTACGATGTTCGACTTAAGACCTATTACCTTAAAAGGAAATGAATCTTGAAACATTGCGATTGCCAACTGTTTTCAAAGAACTGACGATCTGAGCGCTCCATATATGGTCGTGACTCAAAATCGTTCACACAGCTATCGGCAACCCTAGCTATCAAGATAAGACAACTTCTTAACGATAGCTATCAAGATTAGACGACTGTAGAAATAAAAGTAACTACAATTTCATGAGTTCCTTCCCATGCATTAAAAAATGAATCTAGTCAGAATGCATGGTCAGAATAAGTTGCTACAAGTTTTTAGCAGCAACATTACCGCCACCTCCCGATTAAAAAAAAAAAATGTGCAACATTTTTTTTTTTTTTTTTTAAATATCCAAGAGTAAAACCAAAAAACGGTTTAACAACGCACGAATTATGCGGGGATAAGTAATTGCACTGCCTAATATGAGGCTAAATTGACACATAAAGTGTCTGGTGAGAATATTTCTCAACAGATAAAAAATCTGATTTAAAAAATATATCGGGGAGGTGCCACCAACACACACTACGCTTGCATGAAAATACAATATAAATATGCAAGTTCATATCATTATAATCAAATAGCAGTGTCATAATCTAATACCGCTTAGAATGGATGTACACATCTGATATTGAATGTTAAATATTACATTATCTAAATGTTTAATATTACCATTACACAATGAAATTAAATATAAATGAAGATCGAGGACACATCTCCTGTCGTTCCAAAGAAACTGTACAATGTGGAACTCTCCATGTTTGACAATAGAAAGGTAGCTTCTCAGATCAACAATAACGTGCTGAGAAAAAAAAACAAACAATATAATTCTATTTAATAGCCATTAAGTTTCATACTATACAATACATTATTATTAATAATTGTGGCCTTTGGAACTTTCGGCCCTTATATTAACTACTCAGTCTTCTTCTTATATTAAAGATGGGAACAGAAGAAGATGATAACAAAGCACAATAGTATGTGTTCACCTAAAGTGAGGACAGATGTGCTAATGTATTGTAGTAATATAGGTGTGTTATGGCTCTGTCGTATATCTAGAAATAGAACAGAAGTATTAGTTGGAATCATGTGGGCATCTAGACAGAATGTCAGCCATCACATTATCCGACCCACGGATAGCTCGTACCGTGAAGTGAAAAGGTTGAAGAGCAATAGCATATCGAGTGGATCTCGAACTCTTCAAGTTCTTAGTCTGAATAGCTGTAAGAGCTTTCTGATCAGTTTCTAGAATGAAATGTGCGCCCAGGAGGAATCTTTGTAGTTTGAGAATAGACCAAACCATAGCTAACAATTCACGGTCTAAAACCGAGTAGTTCCTCTCTGCCGCATTTAGTTTTCTAGAAATGTACATGACAGGATGCAGAGTTTCAGCATATTCCTGCATAAGTGCTGCTCCGATCCCAGTGGATGAAGCATCACTTCGAAGAACAAAAGTTCTATCAAGAGTAGGTAATCTTAGGATGGGAGGAGAAGAAAATATACTTTTAATCTGGTCTAAGGAAGATTGACATTCCTGAGACCAACGAATCAGATTAGGTGACCCTTTCTTCAACAACGTTGACAGAGGTGCCATTATCGAAGATAGATTCGGAATAAATCTCCCATAGAATTGGATTAACCCCAAGAGACTCCGGACTTGTTTCTTCGTTTTAGGTACAGAGATGTTCAATATTTTCGAAGTATTGTGGTCTTCTGTCTTCAAGAGACCATGACCAACACGATGACCCAAGAAAGAAATTTCACCAAAACCAATATAAGCTTTAGAAGGTTTTGCTGTCAGATTATACTCACGTAGAGTAGACAGTAGGTCATATAAACCCAGATAGTGATCTTCCCAAGAATCACTGAAGAGACAGATATCATCTAAGTAAGCGATGACATCCGAACGATGAGAAAGTATTCGACGCATCATGCGAACGAAAGTAGCAGGGGCGTTCATAAGACCGAAAGGCATTACATTCCATTGAAATAAACCCCTAGGTGTAGAGAAAGCAGTCAGAGGTTTGGCATGATCTGCTAAAGGCACTTGCCAATAACCTTTTGACAAGTCAAGTTTAGTGAAGAATCTAGAATTAGAAAGTCTAATAAGTAGATCTCTAGTAAAGGCATAGGTTCAGCATCGAACTTTGTGACTTGATTTAATTTGCGATAATCAACGCAAATTCGTATGTTCTTATCTTTCTTCCGAACAATAACCATGGAAGAAGAATATGGAGAAGTCGATGGTTCAATTATGTTTAATTGGATCATTTCATCCAATTCCTTTTCCACTTGTGACTGAAAGTGTATAGGGATAGGATACGGCCTAACCCTAATAGGATTACTGTCGGTAAGAATTATGTCATGTTCTATGACATTCGTGTGACCAGGGATGTCGGTTAGAACATCCTTAAATGTCTGTAACATCGACGAGACTTGACGATGTTCATCAACAGAAAGATTAGGAGAAATGGACACATCTTTCCAAGATTCCATAGAATGTAGTGGAACCACTGGAAGAGGGAGATCGACATCAGAAAAAACAGATTCCTCATCCTGTATGACAGACAGGGATGAGTAATGACCATGAGGTACCGAAGATTCGTCCGTTGCCTGAAAAATAGGCAGCAAATAGTCTGGACGCTCATGAAATTCCGTCAGCATGTTGATATGGAAAGTCTTATGCTTTCCATCTATATCGACCACATAGTCAACATCGGAAATTCGTGAGACTATTGCATATGGACCTTTCCATGCAATCAGAAGTCTATTTTCCCTACTGGGGAGTAGGACGAATGCTTTGTCACCTGGACAAAGTTGTCGTAGACATCTGTTCTTGTTAGCAAACTGCCTTGCTTTTTCTTTAGCAATTTCTGACGAAGCAGTCGCTAGTTTGCATGCCTCAATGATCTTTTGCCTCAGAGCAATGACATACTCATATGAAGATTGAGTGTCATCACTAATATCATCGGCAGTGATGAGATCGTGTAATAAAGACATAGGGCCGCGCGCGGACGCGCGCCAAAGACAAGTTCAAAGGGAGAAAATCCTGTGTGCTCATTTGGGACCTCTCTATAGGCAAAGAGAGCCGCAGGTAAAACCCTGTCCCAATCTTGAGGATGGTCTTCAGTTATCTTACCAAGTAAAGTCTTGAGCGTTCTATTCAGACGCTCAACTAACCCATTAGACATAGGATGATAGATGCTACTGAGAGATCTTTTAATGTGTAAGGTAGACATTACTTGAGACATAGTATCAGATATGAGTTGAGTGCCATGGTCTGACAGTATTTCTCTGGGGAACCCCAAGCGAGAAAATATCAGCCAAAGAGCATCTGCGATATCTGTAGTAGATATGCTCTTTAGAGGGATAGCCTCTGGCCAACGTGTGCACATATCGACACATGTAAGAATAAACTGATGTCCTCTGGCCGACTTTATCTTAAAAGGGCCAATAATATCTATGGCCATTTTCTGGAATGGCCGAATAGGGATGTCAGCAGCCTGGATAGGCGCAGCATGTCGTGGTCCTCTAGATTTGACCTCCTGACATACCTGACATGATCGGCAGTATATACGGATGCCCTTGTTAACAAAGGGCCAAAAGAAAGCCGCAAGGACTCTCGACTTTGTACGGGAAAATCCCATGTGTCCAGCACATTGCGAGTCATGAGCATGCTGCAATATTTGCACTCTCATACTCTTGGGAACAAGAATTTGCGAATGTGCTGACGTAGCCGAGTCTTGTACCATACGTACAAGTACGCCGTTTTTTCATTTCTATCCAAGATTTTCTTTGTGTATCCTTATTTGGATCACCTTTCTTCGCAAGAATGAAGAATTTCTTTAGCGTAGGATCTTCTTCTTGTAATTTTATGAACGAGTCACGAGAAATAACCAAGGTACTATCTTGGCTATGAACTTCATTATCATTATTCAACGAAGTTTGCGGTGTTTGTAGAGCTTGTGCTCTTGTAACCACTGCATTGGTAGCTTGCATATTATCATCTTCCCAAGCAGCAATCTGCTGTGGGGTACATTCCCTAACTCCGTGGATACGACCAATAATAAGGTCCGCAATAGGATTAGGTAAGAGACAGGCATGCACATCTCCCGTAAAGAAAGGAGTGGCAATGTGAATTATAGCAGTAGGATATTTCTCTAGAGTGCCGCCAAATGTGACACATTTGATAACCCTTCCTGTCGCACAGGATGGATCTACAAGCGATTGTCTAACACCAATAGTGGTGCATCCGGAATCGAAAAGTAGTGAGACCGGAGTATTATTAACAAGACCCTTATGTAGGATTAGAGAACCTCTCCCGTCATGTGCAACCGAAGCAGGAAGAGCGGGGAGAGGGTGACCACAACTCAAAGTCGATATTGTAGTCGGTTCGAACAAAGTACTGCATTGGGGGCACTTGTTTGCTCTCCCAAAGTCAAATGAAGAACAAGTGACAGTGTCAGAGTTTTTATTATCAGAAACCTGATTACAGGCTCCCTGAGATTCTTGTTGAACCGAGTTAGCCTGCTGATATCTCTTTTTTTTGTATTGAGATCTACCGCGACTACTATTACCTCTGAAGTTATCACTGTTGTTATTGTCTCTATTATAACTGTTATCATGTTTCGAACCACAGTTTCCATGATTATTATCATGTCCACATTGATGTGAACATCTATTTGTTTGGTTTTGAGGTTTACGCGAGGAAAACCCTCTATTACCATATCCTCTTCTGAAATGCCTAAAATTATTAGGTTGGAAGTAACGAGGACTGTCAGCTCGTCTCCAATTCTTCGACGAAGAATCACCCTGAAATTGATTTCCATAATTTTGACCGTAACTACGGTTACTTTTCTTATCAAAATTTTGTTGGAATCTATTACTAGAGTTTTGACCATAAGGTGCTGCCGAAGCAACTGGCAGACCTTCTTTTACTTTAGAGTTACCAATGGTTACGTGGGGATGCGCAGTTATATATTGGCTACAGAAATCTTCCATTTCTTTTATTGTTTTAGGTTTACGTTCATGAAGGAAAGCAAGGAACGACTCGTTGACAGAAGACATGACTTTGTCTCTAAGTATTAAGTCCATAAGTCCTTCATAAGTTTTTTCTGTCTTAGACAGCTCCACCCAACGTAAAAAAGTAAGACGTGTCTTTGATATGAATTCAGAGAATTGCACACCAGTTTCTGGTAACATATTTTTAAATTGAAGACGATAGCCGTCTTCGTCAAGTTGGTATTTTTTTAACAACATAGCCCTGACAACCTCATAGTTGTTCTTGTCAGGCTCATCTACCATACTTAACATACTTAAAGCATCACCTCTAAGTATTTTGGACAAATGATAAACCTGCAATGATTTATCTATGTTATGTACTTTACATGAAGTTTCAAATCTGTCCAAATAGAATGTTATATCGTCGATGGAAGCATTGAATGGTGGTAGGTTAAGTTTGAAAGTGCTTGCATTAGTCTTATCTGAGACCTTATTTGCATCATTAGCATTACCCATGTTCATCACCTTTAATTTCTCAATTTCCAAAGCTAAGATTTTTTCTTCATGCTCCATTTTTGCTTTTCTGTCTTCAGACTCTCTTTCAAGTCTTTTATTTTCAGCTTTTGTTTCTGCTTCTCTTTGTAACTTTTTTTCTTCAGCCTCTTTTTCAAGTCTTTTATTTTCAGCCTCTATTTTAAATCTTTTATTTTCAGACTCAATTTGTAGTCTCTTCTCTTCAGCTTTTGCTTCTGCTTCTCTTTTTTGTTTTTCCATTTCCATTTGGAATCTTTTTTCATTCACCTGCATCTGCAGTTTCTTTTGTTCAGCTTCCATTGCTTTATCATATTGAGCAGTTGCAAATTCTTCTAACTTATCACCAGTCTTCCCAAGCAATTTACCCTGCTCAATAAAGTGCTCAAATGTAGCCATGATGAGTAATAATATGAGTCCACAACCTGAAATAATTAATTATCTTATTTCAAATTTAATTATAACAAGTCTTAAATGAAGCACTTGTTTACTCACAACACTATATTATTATCCCAATCTCTGTGGGAAACAAGTCTTATATCAAAGAACTTGTGTATATACCTTTTTGAAATATCATCAATCAACTCTTGATCATAGGTGAACTTCCCATTCAATAGTGCACAATATTATTCATCATTTATTAATCATCAGTGTAGTAGTAATGCATAAGCATAACCCACTATTAAATGTGAATTAACTACTATAAGTGTAACTAATGACTATGTAAACACAATCACAATGTAAACAATAACAATGTAAACATTACACTGTAAACAATACAATGTAAACAATACAATGTAAACAATAACAAAGATTTAGCAACAATACGAAAACATTCGTAGAAATCAACAAAAAATAAAGCGAAAATTAAAGAAATATCACAAAAAATGTGATGATATCTACGAGAAGATAACACAAATACAAGACACCACAGTGTATAAACAAAAATGTTGTATGAAACTAAACTATAGTAAAGAGGAGGGTAGCAAGTACAAACAAATCAAAACAGAACTAAAGAATGCAGAAAAATAACGAAAACAATACTAACACATGGCATCACAACTAACAAAAAATTAGCAACAGAAGTCGCTTTGCAAATTCCAGTATCGGAAATTGCACACCCTACAGAAAACGCTCACAATAGATGACCTCTATGACGTGGTATAATCTAAGGGAGACTCCGCCCAACCGAAAACCCGCAGAAACATAAACATATAAATATAATATACAAATAACACATAAACATATAACATGTAAACAAAAGAATGAGATGAAACACAGAAGACTCAGTAGAAGTATAAGGGCACAGTTCACAAACAAACAGGCCACTTAACTTATTGGTATCCAAACGTCAGCCACAGCAGAAAAAACAGATGACAATCAGCGTCCTAAGGAATGAAGATCCAACGATGATGGTACATCTGGACTGCTTCAACTGCCATGACGATGGTACTTGAGCTTCTAAACAGTACAGGTAGTGTAACTAACGGCACTTGACCTTCTTATTCAATCGTTAATTGCTTGAATCGGTACTTGGCCTTCTTATTCAACCGTAAATTGCTTGAATCGGTACTTTGCCTTCTTATTCAATCGGCACTTGACCTTCACAAACGACAGCAACACGTTTCAACTGGCAATGTATGACTCAACGCCGGGTACTGCCATAACTCTGTATGTAGATGTCTTGAAAAAATCGCTGTATGTTGATTTCTGGAACAATGCAGTTTGTTGAATTCTTGTTGAATGAAGTGGGTAAGGGACCCCGAGTATGCTGGTACCAGAACAAACAAGCTTATGGCCACCAAATGTAGCGTAGCAAATGTTGCGTAAGTATTATATGTGTTGTTGTATAAATGTCCCGTGAATGATGTCACATTTGCCACACAACGTTGAGGGTGTTGTACTTCATCTGCTTCTCTAAAGGTATAACAATCCTGGCCTTTGCAGAGTAGTGTGCCACCCTCAGACACCAGGGATGATGAGGCGTAGTAGCATGGTGTCTTTTGTCTGGTATAAGTGTGTAGGATGTAGATGTGTATTCAGACAGTGAGCATTACAAGCAAGGCAATCCACACAAGGACGTCACGTTAACTCACGACGTGAAAAGTCAATGATGCTTGCAACAGCTAGTGACGGTTTTGTATAATTTATTATAAACGCCACAATGACGAAGTGTGTAGACATAAACAAGCAGGTACATCATAGGTACGATCAAACAGTCATTATTACATATGTAGACAATTCAACTGGCACAGCAGACAGCATCAAAATAATGTGCATCATCTGCCTTTTAGGATATCGTAAACCCGCTGTACATGTAGTCAGGTAGTAAACTTCCCCCTTTCCATAAGAGCTAGAAGATATCAACTAGGAGATTAAAGATGGTCTCCTCGATTTGACCTCAACAAGACAGGCATGTCTTTTGAGCGCCACATTATCGTCCTCTATTGTCCAGCAAACAGCAAAGGTATCAAACCTAGATCCATCAACAAAGTTCAGGAAGCAAATAGTCCGTAGGACAGGCATCAATCGATGCGTGACAATCTAAGTGGATCGTGAGCTGAGCAAACTAGTCATATCGTAGACTTTAGAATAAGGCAGGCTAAGCAAAAGTCAACATCACGAGATGGCGATAAAGTTACTCAGCCAAAAAAGGGATTTAATTACCTGTTCATAAGGAATTAAATGAATAATCACATATGCCTCCAGGCATTAGGAATAACACAGAGATATATCATCTCAAGATAGGAACAACAATCATGAGGACTCCTTCCTGAATAAACTAAGCGAAGACTAGCACATAGCTACGTCTCGCCTTCACAGCTTCTCAGCACAGACTGACCTGGGCGGAAATCGTTTTACTAACGCCACAAAAAGGGACATGCGCAGAACACGCGAATCGAATACAACTCAGGCCAATTTACGAAACGAAGAATGTTCTACGATGTTCGACTTAAGACCTATTACCTTAAAAGGAAATGAATCTTGAAACATTGCGATTGCCAACTGTTTTCAAAGAACTGACGATCTGAGCGCTCCATATATGGTCGTGACTCAAAATCGTCCACACAGCTATCGGCAACCCTAGCTATCAAGATAAGACAACTTCTTAACGATAGCTATCAAGATTAGACGACTGTAGAAATAAAAGTAACTACAATTTCATGAGTTCCTTCCCATGCATTAAAAAATGAATCTAGTCAGAATGCATGGTCAGAATAAGTTGCTACAAGTTTTTAGCAGCAACAACCACATAATAGTCGCCATGTACGACATGCATGAGAGTTCAGTAGTCCTATTCTTTATGTGTCTCTTCAAAGACCCCCTGGGACTATAAGGGGTACATGTGCGTTTGTATGTGTGTGTGTGTGTGTGTGTAGCTCAGATCAAATAAAGTATTTTAAGGTCAAGCTCCGTTGACACATTTTATCGTAGATCAACGCCTATTCCAGAATGTCCTATCAACAACTTTGACAACTTATCGACACAGTTCACACACGTAATGCCACTTTGGAAAGGTCATTTTAATTCTTTGCGCACATAGATCAAGGGGCACGGACGGATAGCAAGATTTGGAAAGGGTAGCAGAAGGTCACGTGGAGAAAAGATGTGCTGTATCTCATTTCTTTTCATCGGGCACCACCTGATGTCGGCAACCTCGGCACGCATGCCACCTTCGGCACGCAAAGCGTTTTTATTGGCACGCGGTAGGATTTAACAGATAACAAGCGTGTTTCTTTCTTTTCTTTATAAAATATTAAATTAACAAGCTAATAGAGCTTATTTTACGGAATTTTACAGTAATTAACTAAACAATTTAAATATGATTACACTGGATTGTGTAAACAATATTGTTTTTTTTAAACGCAATTAATAATGGTTATTGTAAGCTACCTTTGAACTTCCATCTCGTTCTCACGCAAAAGTCCATCATTATCTGCTTTAAAAGGAGAGATATTATTGTTGATATATCATTAGGTTGTTTCTATATCACTAGGCATTCAAAAGCATATCAAAGGATGCACGCAGCTTCCTTTCATGATGCACAATATAGAAAACATACATTATAAGAGTATTTCCGCAAATAAGAGAATACAAAATATTTAAATATAATTGCAGAAGAGAAAAAAAAAAGACGAAAGTATTTCAATCAGGGCAAATGCGAGATTTATCTACTACTTATAGTAAAAATGACGTGATAATTACTATCTAGAACACATATTACGAGTATATCTACTATCTACAGCAAATGTGATATAATATCTATTATCTATACCAAATACGATATGATGTTGACTATTCATAATAAATGGGAGATGATACCTACTATTTATAGAAAATGCGAGATGATATATGTACTACTGGACAAAAGTTAAGTGCCGCCATTCAGTTTAGACAAGGTTTATATAATTGATTGGCAAACTGTAAAGACAAGTGAAAATGTCATTAAAACTGAGCTCAGAGAAATGTGTATACAATTCTGTGTGCACTAGGTTAATTTTTTTTTAAATGTCCAAAAAACTGGGTCACTTTAACCCGCACGTGAAAATTGCAATTGCTGCTGCAAAAACTCGTGGTTTTTGCAACATGCCCCACTAGTTCAAAAGGTGACAAAGTGAGTTGAATTTGAATGCACGTGGAAAATGATCATCGGTAAAGAGTGTTCACCGCTGGTATGCAATAAATCAGTATGACAAGTGGTCGAAATGATCACTGCATTAGCCATGCCACTGTAGTAAAATCTGCGAGATAATCGCTCATTTCAGTAAGATTTTAGTCCTATGATAATAAATAACCCAGCCCGTATGTGTCTGACTATGATCATCTCACACGCCAGCATCGCGCTGAATTTTGTGCCATGGTAATGCTTAGAAACGATTCCGCCGTATAAACCTACTCGCTTTCCTTGTGACGTACAATAAACATTTTTAACATTTTGCCCGAACTGATAGAGACTGCGGCAAGACTTATAATTAACGATCTTCCAGAAATGTGCCGCCAAGTTACTGTCTGAATTAACGTAATACTTTAACTTTAACGCCTCTAATAGTAGTAATCCTTACATTTTTTGGTAGTGTAACACGAGACAACAGTAATAATTAACGCCAATTCTAACACCCACCGCGCAAAACCCCGCTTCGCTTGACACGCGGTGGGATTGGCCCGATGATATATACACACAGACAGTTTAAATTCTCGCCGAGTAATGTATTTCTGACGTCACTCAAACAAGTTAATTATTTGAATAAAAATGCTAGAGAGAGATGAGAGGGGGAAGATGGCCGACTTGTGTAAAATTTATATTTGACGATTGGCAGTGATAAAATTGAAAATCTAAACCATAATGAAACTGACCATAAAAATCATATGGTAGTATAGCTTAGAGTCTCCTGAGCAAAAATGTGTTTTAAAAAATATGGTAGTCCAAGTATTAGCCAAGTTATTGAGAAAATACTAAATGTCTAATAACACTAAGACGGACAGACTGTGGTTCCTGCTTGTTTTTTTCATAACGTTAGTGGGGACGCCAGCTTAGAAAGAGGCATTGGAGTAAATTCAAATCCGATTGGATAAAAAGAGTATAGGAGGAAAGGGGAGCGGTAGGTAAATGTTAACCAAAACTAAACATCTTTTTGTATTGGCATAACTAACGCAGACTGACCAATCGACTACCAGACACAGAGTTGTTTGGAATTTTTTTTTTTTTTCAAAAACTACATTTGAATTCTGGTAGTCGCAAGTTTTCCATTGGCCAGTACTAATAGATATTAGCAAAAAGCTTTCAATGCTCATCGCCAGTTGACAAAAACTTTTTCTATCAAATACGCTAAGATCAGCTGTGTTAATTTATAAAATAAAGAATTAACTCGCAGTCTGGGCAGGGCAGAGAAAAACTGAGGCCATTCTTTGCAAGTCAGCGTTATTTGTTATATATTTCTGTGAAATTGTGGTAAGAATGCTTTATGTATTAATATGTTTATTACAACTGCCAAAGTTAGATACTGCTATTGGGAAAAGTGAAGGACATGCCGGGAGCAGACATTGTTGAGTCCTCACATTGAACTGTATCTAACTGTTGTATATTGTCATGATTTTGTTTTAATATTATTGTATTAGAATATGTTAGTAAGCCTCCGTGTTCCATGAACACTGTTCCACATGCCTGGAGCGTTTATAATTTTAAAAAGAAGAGCAAATCATACAAAAGGAGATGTGGTTACTCCACGTTATTGTATTGAGGAAAACTATGTAAAAGTACAGTGGCGTATCTGCCATAGGGACCTGAGGTGTGAGTCATATAAAATTAGAGGCGAGTGCACTTGTATGCACCCGAGGCTGACCCCATACCACCGTATGTAAATAATAATAATAAAGTGTGATCAGATATAAAAAGGCCAGGGTGTCTTTTTATTGCAGAGGTTTTATTTCCTGTTACCAGCCGGTGACAGGAAACCTGATGAGTGAGTGTAACGCCAACAAGTCTCCGGTAAAACGTTTACGCTGTCAGCAGATAGCTGGAGGAGCTTGTGTGTGCTGATATATCTAAATTTTCTGCAACGACATACTGAATTATTCTTCTACAAAGAATCCCAGGTGATGTGTTAGCATCTGGGTATATCTAACACTTCAATTATAATAAACTTTGGTATTTCCAATCATACCCAGGATTTTATGGGGGGTGATGAAACTACAGCCCCTCCTAACAAATGACAAACACTATTAGATAATAAAGTTGTAATCTGTGAATACACCAACAGGAGAGATAGAGTGACATTATACTTATTGGACAAAGTGTCCACACATTTTAGTTAATCCTTTTATGTAAACTTTCTATTCCTCATTTTCAAAGACCTGTCCAAAAGAGATGGCGGGACAGGCAGATTAAATTGTAAAAAGAAAATATTCAATTTTAAAGAGAAAACTTTAACCACTGCCTTATTTATTTATTTATAGTGAGTTAAAGAGTATTGTGTTGATGTACCATCATTTTCATTTCTCCCCTAGACACTAGGCACATCATACACCAGACACTAGAGTCAAAATAGTGACCGTGTGAGATCTAGGGAGGTAGCGTTAGGTTCCCTGCAAATACTTCATCATCTTCTATTATAGTCAGGGGCCTACATGTGCTTGACCTCACACGGTTAACACAGACACAGATTTCTTTCCTTTTAGGTATAACATCATAACCTCCCCAGCAAATTAAACTTGCTACAGCCACCAAGGAGAAGTCTCAGCACTGTAGACCGTGGTCGAGCCATGGCATGGATTCAGGATGGTCAATCTGTTCGTCATATTGCAAGACGTTTAGCAGTGTCCCACTCTACCATTCAGAGACTTCTTGAGAGATTTCAAGCTACCGGACATTAGGAAAATCGACCCTGCTCACGAAGAATTATATAAACCTTGTCTAAACTGAATGGCGGCCCTTAACTTTTGTCCAGTAGTATATTTAAAGCAAAAGCGAGATTATAACTTCTATCTTCAGCAAATGTCAGATGATGTCTACTATAAGTAGCAAATGTGATCTTTATATGACTACAAGATAAGGAGAATGCTACAATATACAGATGTGGAGACGAACCTCTGTCTGTGAGGCTAATTACACTCTCATTGACTTCTGAAATCATCCACACACCCACACACTTCAAGGGATCCCCCTGTGGTGAGACATCTTGAGAACCCAGCATTGCACACTAAGCTTGGAGAATGGAAGGAAAAAATAAAGACGGTAATACGTCTAACTAGGAGAAAAGACAAGAAAAAAAACCTACCTTGCGGCCACAAGGCCTTCGTCAGGGACAGACAATAAAAAACAGAAAGTGAGAATTAAGTGGAAAATATAAAAATAAAAGCAAACACTCCCTGATATGTGTCATATGTCAGAATATAAATGTCTTCCGCTGAACATGAAACTGGTAGTAGATAGAAAATTGAACGCATAAATAAAACAAAAATTTAAAAAACGTGAACTGGAAAACTGAGTGAGGGAAAATTAATATTTAAATACAAAATTGAATAAATATTGGGAGAGAAGAGGGAGAGAGAGAAATAGATGGGGGAAAATGACACTATATATATATATATATATATATATATATATATATATATATATATATATATATATATATATATATATATATATATATATATATATATATATATATATATATATATATATATATATATAAAATAGCCCCTTCAGTCATAACTGACTATGGGAATGCGCCCCTGAGGTGGCAGCCCTCAGCTGCTTATTTTCCTGGTGCTCCTTTCGACGTTTTCTCCTCACCTCTGCTTCTTGTGTGAGCCTCTCTTCGCCCAATCTGAGGTGGCGCCGTAAATAGCATCGCCACTTAGTGCGATCGGCAGCTTCATCCTCCCATGTTGCTGGATCCATGTCCAGTGCCCTCATATCTCTCTTGCACACATCTTTGAACCTCAGCTGTGGTCGCCCAACTGTTCTCTTGCCATCTGCTAATTGTCCGTAGAAGATATCTTTTGGGATGCGACCATCTTCCATGCGGCGAACATGGCCAAGCCAGCGAAGTCTGCGCTGTCTAAGCAGCGTATACATACTTTGAAGGCCAGCACGTGACAACACCTCGACATTTGTCACTTTATCTTTCCACGAGATGCCGAGGATGCGGCGTAGACACCGCAAATGGAAGGTATTGAGCCTTCTTTCTTGCTTAGCATAGGTCGTCCAGGTCTCGCTGCCATATAGGAGTGTGCTGGTGACGCAGGCATTATATACCGCAGCTTTGGTCTTCATTGTGAGTTTAGAGTTTCCCCAAACACGCGATGTGAGGCGGGCAAAGGTAGCTGCAGCTTTGCCAATGCGGCTGTCGATTTCTGTATCCAGTGAGAGTTTGTCATTGATGGTAGACCCTAGGTATGTGAAGTGGTGCACCACTGCCAATTCATAGTTATCGATAGTGATAACTGGTGCAGCACCCACATCCTGACTCAGCACATTCGATTTCTTTAGACTTATTGTGAGGCCAAAGTCCTTGCATGCTTTAGTGAAGCGATTCATCAAGCTCTGAAGCTCCTGTTGGCTTTGAGTGACGACTGCAGCATCATCAGCGAACAACAAGTCTCTTATAGTGACCCTTCTGATTTTTGTTTTTGCCTTCAGCCTTGAAAGATTAACTAAACAATACCTTTAATTCAGTGGTTGCATTCGCTAACCATTCCATGCTGGTTCATAGAATATATTCATTAAAGGTGTACAAACCACAATCCATACGAATCAAAACATAAATGGGACCTGCTAGATGGGAAAACAGCCGCCGCTCGTCTCGTGCTAAAAACAACTCACTCTAATCTCTCCTTTGAAAAAAATAACTTCCGTTTCTTTACTTGTATCGCTACTACACAAGCTTTGATGACGTCATTTCATGTACACCATGAACGAATGACCGTCCTAGGTTTGGGACTAGGGTTAATTAACTAACTAGTCACGTTCAAATACTTAGTGTTTAAATCTTGCTAAAGTATTCTTACACTAACTATAATAAAGTGGTAGCACCTTAGTGCTAAAACGACGTAGTGGACCTTACGGTCACACGCGTCCCCAAGTTCAGTTGTGAACCGGATTGGCCAAAGAGACAAATTAACATTTTAAATAGTAAAGTTAACTAGACTTATCAATACTCAGATATTCGTTTAATTTTATCAGCCCACTGTGGTGTAACACAAATAACATTACTATCTGACTTTTGACAGTCGTATCAGCGGATTTATCCAGCAAGTTACGCTGTTTCAAAATCGGCTCTCACCACAGAGCCAGCCGATAGGATTTACCATCATCACCATAATTAACAGTTTATTTAAGCAACCAGATGTTTCCCTACACTGGAAGTATTGTCTACTCTTTACTGTGAACACAAGATCGCGATTTTGCTACATTAAGTATTCGAAGTGACATTTGTCTACCCAGGAATCAACCATCAAATTAGGCGTCCCCTTATAAAATTTAATTATTAAAGGAGGGACTGGGGCCAATTTGGAAGATAAAAACACTGGAATATATATATATATATATATATATATATATATATATATATATATATATATATATATATATATATATATATATATATATATATATATATATATATATATATATATATATATATATATATATATATATATATATATATATATATTCAGGCATTGTATGTCCAAGAGATTTCTTCACCAAGAATAGGGTAAGCGTGATTGAGTGGCCACGTATGTCAGAGAGAGTGAATATTTTCTTTGTTACAGGAAAATTGTATTATCTGGATTCTGCTTAAATATTGTTTACTTTACTGGATAGCATTTAGTAGGAACTTTGTTCTTTTCTTTACTGTCTATTCTGTAACATAGTGCTAACCTTTGACCTTTGGGGTTATTAACATGTTGGGTTCTTTTTCTCAATAAGGGAGTGGGCACGTGTATTCTGCTATTTTTCTATGTATGAACTTCTGATTTATTTGATCTTTCTTTAGATATTCGATGTTGTAAAGTTTAATGATAATAAACAACAAAAGAACTTACCTTTGTGTGTTGGTCAGACCCATACCCAATTTACCATAGTTTTTCACGTTTGTGTGTCTTGTTGTCACAAAATTGTGTGTGTGTGTAGTTAAACGTATATTTACAGATATATGGAGGTATAAGATTGTCTTATACTAAATTATAGTCGTACAGATAGGCTGGACGAGATAAACTTCTCATTCCAGAGACAGATATTCTCCTTAAACTATTCACTCGTGAAATCTATTTCTCACACCTTTATTTCTCACTTACTTATCACCATCCACTCTACTCCGGCGGGACCATAAATAACTTTCAAACCTATCTAAATTTACTACATCTATAAACCATGTTAGATGATGTATAAATAAATGTTGAGGTATCAATAACAAATGTGATAAATTATTGATAAATGTTATTTCTTTCATGATATTCAGAAGACTACAGTCAGACACGTGACATATAAGATTATGAATATCGCAAGTTAACAGCGGATTGGTAACCTCATCATGTAACACAAACTACTACAGAAACCAGGTCAACAAAAGCACATGAATACTTTAATGCAAGCATCCTACAAGGAGAAGAGCAGCAGTGTTTCATCCATGCTCTATAAGAAGCAAAAATAAAGGGGATGACGACTGAATAAACGATAAATGCATGAAAAGAATAAACCATCATTATCTCCTTCTTCACTCCTTATGGATCATGGAACTACCACTGCAGAAGGCAACCATGAGGAAGAATACACCCAAGCATAAACTCTTGCAGCTGTCGTTTCCTTAGCGCTTTCTTGTTACATGACAACGCTGCCAACGTTGAATCTAAGACTTCATATATAAGTCGCTTTTTCTGGCGTATCTGAGAGAGTGGTTCTCCTATTCCTTCTTCATCTACTCAGGGACCCCCAGGGGCTACATGAAAGAACCGACACTAAGCAGTTTTCAAGATGGTGAGAGATCGCGTTTTGTCCTCCCCTCTCTCACCTTCCCCCAATCGTGACGCACTGGTTTGTCCTCTTAGGAGGCCAATTTCGTAATATTGAGTTTGATTACCCAATAAATTTGCGCGCCCCCACCCCAATGAAGTCTGCGCCCGTTACGGCCGCACCACTTGTAAAACCCAAGAACCCACTATGCTACTCGAGGCGCAGAGTAAAGGAGTGGCTCAAAAAGGAATACAAATTGTAAGTAATGAATAACACGAGTAAATAATGTCAAACGTTTTATAAATGAATTAGCTGGAGTGAGGAAGGAACGAACAAGTCGAACTGACGAATGAATATCTTGATTAAAGTTTAAACCAAGAGTGAGATTAATCAAGAGATTAAAGGACACATAAGAAAAAAGAAATGTTTTTAAATGTGAAAGAGAAAGAGAGACTGCCAGACAGGAATAAAAACACCCGCATGTGAACTCGACTTTTTTCAATTTATAAAAGTGAGACATTTTTTGTGGGAATTGATAACTGGAGTCAAAGACGTGCGTGTTTCGGAGATTTTTTCACACAAGTGCTGCACTTAATCTTTGAAGATTTAACACACATTTTTGTTTAGATACACGTGTACAGATCAAACAAGATTTTTTTTTCTTTTTTAACATCTTTTTAAAAAACAAAAACAACTGAAGGATAAACATCAACTCCTGTATCTAAATTTAGAATGTAGCATTTTCACATCTGCATATCCGGCGTACTGGTTTACCTCCCGTTCAGTTTATTTATTTGTTTTAAATTCGTGTTTGTTTAAAAATAATAACTTTCTATCTTAATAAATGTTTGCGAGTGAACAAATACACAGAAAGTCAATACAACTTGACCGATGTCGTGAAATATTCTAATCCACATATATAAATTAAAACGTAAATGTAAAGCCTAACAAATAACTTCAATAAAAGGAAAGAAGAATGGTAAAGAACAGTGCTGTCACAATGACTGTACTCGAAATCCCCCTTGTTTTCTACTTCGTCTGCAAATTGTAACGTTTCACGTTGATAGTAAAAGCCTACTGCTTCAATACCCGCTTTCTACGATAAAACATGTGCTGCATTTCTAAGAAAAACCTTGAGATACGCAGGTTGACCTAGATTTAAAATTCCATTCATGTCTTTTTATACACTACGTTACCTAAAACGAAAGACAGATGGACTAAAGATAGAAAGAAGGGAGGGCTGAAAGCAGGGACGCAGGCAATACTACCACAGTCGCGCGATACACAATTACTACCATCACGCGTGTAAGGCCACAAGCACTAGCTTTTTTTTTCAAATCGACAGTGATAAACAACACTACCCATACCAGAGTTAGGTTTTAAAATCCTGAAAAACGCTTATTAGGAAATATGACATTATACTGGTTTACGTTTGAAAACATTACAGTACCCAGACACCACATCGTATTCGAAGTAAACAGGAGGTAGAAGAAAGTGCATATTTTGAACGCAGCCACTTAGCTCCTTTAAATTTGTATATTTGGGTTCCTTAGGACTTGCTGACAAAGAATATGTTAAACGTTACGCAAATAGTCTAGGAATTACCAAATTATAGCCAAAAGAAATAGTGAGGGATGTCAGACAACACCCAAATCAGAATCGCTCAGTGGCAGATTTTCACCCCACCATTGTACGGGAAATGGGTCTCCATGTTAAATCCGATTTGATTGGAGCGCAATAAATGTAAGGCTAAACACGATTAGTCGGGCTATAAATACTATCTTTCGTTGTCAGGGGAAACGGGAGTAGGAGTACTTTTTTTCAAACGATTGGGTAAACATGGCACGATTGGTTAGACCCGCGAATATAGTCAATCAGAGGCGTCAGGTCAGCACCACATTTGCAAATAAACTTACTACAGAACCAGTGCGTTGAGCACCAGTGCATATTTTTCTAAATAAAAGCCTGGGACATCGGCAGATCGAAATTGTGTTATATTCAGTGCCAGTCAACGTAATTCTGTATTATTTCCATGAATTGTGGGACTGTGGTCCTAAAGTTATTGAGCAGCACCTGGTCAGAGCTTTGCTGAATCCAGAGGCGGACAGCATACTCCTTGGTCCATATAGCAAACAGTGAGGTGTCTCCAGAACACAGGGGAGCAATCGAGCAGAGGAGTCTTTTCCTGCCGCCATCACGAAAGATAAGCCTATGTGGCCAGCGGAGCTCAACATTATGTAACCCCATCTTAAACTGACATTGTATAAAAATAAGTTAATAAAATATGTCACTACAAGATTCATATTGATAAATTCTGTACATATAACTTGTAATTAAAATTGATTGTGATTCCTGGTTCACTTTGTATTTGAATCAGGACACATATATATTAGTGACAGTAATTAATACATATTTATATTTGAAAATTTACCAGTGCCTCATTTAAGAATGGTCTTATAGAGTGTTAAATGTGTGTGAGTGTCACAGTGTTGTCACGTGTGGTGGAATAAATTAAATTGTTTATCTGTCTGTTGTTGTTGTGACTTACACTTCATCATATACATACCCTAGACATTCAACGTAGTCATCACAATATTCCACAATAATTCTGACTGAGGTATAAATATGTGGTAGCAAGTAAGGTCATCTGTAATACACTACCCTTATTAGATACAGATACCTTCACAGCTGATCTCAGTCAGTACACTAAGTCCCCTACAAATATTTATAATATCCCACTTTACCACAACCGAACAACAGCAGAATGGATATAAAGAGGACGCTGTCAAACTAGAATATAACACATTGAAATAATAAATAAATGGCATTAAAAAAATAACATAAAATAAATGATTTTAATGGTAACAAGTTAGTTTTACAGTTGAATACTACGCTGTAAACAAGAAGCATTTCGAGGTTTTTTTCTTTCGTCAGCGACAGTTTCCAACAGGAGACAAAGATAAGACATATTGCAGCTTGAGAGAAATGATGTAGCGAACAAGTTGAACAAAAAGATGGAGAAAAAATAATGTCACACAGAAAGAAGGAGGAAAACAGTAACAATAATGAACCAAGTGAACATACAGAAACAGTGTTCAAAAACAGATATGTCAAGTCAACACAAAAGAAAAATACTTCCTCAGAATCCGATTTCAAAGTAAATGGAACAGTTTTAAAACAGGTCAATAAATTCAAATACCTGGGAGCATTAATAACAACGGATGAGATGGATCTGAGAAGTAAAGAGAAGAATAGCTCAGGATAAAATAGCATTCGATAAAATGAGAAGTATATTATGCTACAATTTTGTCATAAGTAAGAAAGAGAGTTCTTCAGTGTTATATAGAACCAATCCTGACATATGGGAGTGAGTCATGGACAATTAGTAAACAAGTAGGGAAGGCACTAGAGGCCACAGAGATGTGGTTTTACAGAAGAATGTTAAAAATACCATGGACAGCCAAAAAGAGTTATGTGGATTTGGCAAATGCGCAAAGGAAACTTATTTTACAAGTTAGAAAGAAGCAATCCACTATTTTGGGCATTTTCTGAGAAGAGGAAAGCTGGAATATATCGTAACAACAGGTAAGCTGGAATATAAGTAACAACAGGTAAGATTGAAGGAAAAAGGTATAGGGGAAAACAAAGAGAGCAAATACTGGACAGTCTGACATCGTGGCATGGAAAGAAGTCAACAACAGAATTGATAAATTGTACTGGAGACAGGAAGTTGTGGAGAGGCATGATCTCCTACGCTACAAGGTATGGTACTTAAAGAAGAAGTCAACACAAAGAATGTAACAAATACAAATTTTTTAAACGACAAGAGAAAATAATACAATAATATAAACGATTGGTCGGTGGTGAGATCGAAATTCGAATAATGGCAAGCCCAGAAGACGTTTTGTTTTGTTCATCCAGTTTGTCATCGTGTATACGGTGTCCTTTCTCTTAACATGTCTGTTTCTCATCTTTGCTTCCTGCTTGTGACTGTGGCTGACGAAGGGTAAACCCACGAAATGTTCCAAGTTTTAGTGTATCATTCAACTGTAAAACTTACTCAATACCACAATCGATACTGGTCAACCGCAGAAAAGGCAAAAATGAAAACTAAGAGAAACTAAATTCGACAAACAAATATTCGAAGACTATTTCATTTCTGCAGACGTATTCAGTCCAACGGAGTTCGCTCCCTTAAATCTACTTTAGCTGGCCAGATAATCGAAAATATGCAATCGATTTTATTTGGCCATATCTATTCAGACCATTTTGGAGTATTTCTGTAAATTCATTTAGCTCGTCATGAACATCACGAGAAAATTGCTATGGCCAGACGACATCAAACACTTGTCGTCTGCTGTGAACGGCCATCTTGGCTGGGGTCAACACGTGTTAAAATAGCTTGTTAAATTGCACGAGAGAGGTCGGAGTAGAAATGAGTTATTTAAGTAAGATGAAGAGCTAGGAAGAGAGAACGAACGGAAGAAGTTTATTTTCAAAACGTTGAGAATTTGGCACGCAGGCACGTCTACCATGTTGCAATTCCTTTCTCTTATCTTTTAAGCTGAACCCATTTATACTCACATGCACTTTGTATATCTTGATTTAACCCAAACAGAAGACAAAGCTACACATGAAGAGATAAAAGCAATAATCAGGAATAACTATAGAGAAAAATGGAAGAAGGAACATTCAGATTTCAGTACTGCAGAACTATACATTACCAAGAAGAGATCACGTGATAATTTTTCAGACTAAGAACCGACCTTTGCAGATTCAGATATCACCTGTTCAACAAACTGAAAATCAGACAGACAGGTGTGTGTGTCCATGTGGTGAGGACAAACAGACAGGTGTATGTGTCCATGTGGTGAGGACAAACAGGCAGGTGTGTGTGTCCATGTGGTGAGGACAAACAGACAGTAGAATATATACTCCAAAACTGTGGAACAGGGTAACAGCGTGGCCTTCTCTAACCCAGTTGAGAGAGAAGCTGTATGGTGACGAGAGAAGCATGAGACGAACCTCCAGCTTTATAAAAGATATGTGATTATTTGAGAGCGAACGAAGAAGAAGCAGAAGAAGAAGAAGAAGAAGAAATATTGATTTCAAGGAAAGCAAGGTTGTAAAATTAAAATAACAGCAAACTTACTGAGAGTGTGAATGCTACAGTAGGAAAGTTGATAAAAAAAAAACACAGAAAGACAAAAAGAAAGGCAGTTTTCACAACATAGCTCTAAGGACAGGTGCACGATAATAGTGACCGTATGGCGGTCAGAGAACACGAATAAGCGGTAATTTCTTTACTGTAGTAGGTGAAACATGAAATTATCACCCAGGCTATTTGACCTGCTTAAGACAGTTTCACAATTTCCCCGCATAAGCAGCAGTAACAATATGATGAACAACAACAACAAAAAAACAGGAAAAGATATGAACTATAAGAAGAAAAATTTTGAAACCATCATCATCATCTTCATTTCCGTTTTGCTCTGTATGAATCGTGAACCACCACTGTAGATGACCTCCTTCAGAGAGACAGCTTCAAAACACATGCCGATATACAGTGGTGTTTTCTATATCATTGGTTTTACATGATGCGGTTGTCAGCCCCATGCAAGTCTTATATTTTAGTGGCCTCTAACTTTATGCCTGAGGGAGCGATAGCCCTAATCTTTCTTTGACTCCTCACCGCCCCCCCCCCCCCCCCTCTCCCTTTCCGGGAACTAAACGGGGTATGTCTGAAATACACTGTAAAGAAAAGTTAGAATTTTTTTCAGGGTATTTTTCAACTTGTCACCAGTTCTTCGTGGCGGTGTTTATCTAAAAAAGAACGCAATACCAGAGTCACTAAACTTTTTTTTCTTGTCTTTTTTCTTTATTCCTCCAGACACGAGTGAGTATAAACATGACCTGGGAGGAGTACTTAGCGGCTGGAAAGAGGTGTTAAACACGTGAGGAGTGTAGAATGGTTTAGTGAGTACACACTTTACAGGTGAAGGAGAAAACAGCGGTTCTGGAAAATCGGGAATGTAAGGCAGGTGTGGTCAGGGTTAGGTGAGACACGTAAACGGGATAAGGAAGATAAGAAAATGTGATACGTGGAATGTGACATCTGGATAAGAACGAAAGAAGAATGGATAAAAAATGTGTAACAGGTTTTTGGATGAGAAAGGAAATGTGATAAATAAGGGATAACAAATGGATAAGTACGATAGACCTACAGGATAAGTACGATAGACCTACAGGATAAGTACGATAGAACTACAGGATAAGTAAAAGGTGAGTAAATGTAATTTCATAGCAAATACTGCCGTAGAGGAATGAAGTGTTATATACTAGGTCCAGCTTAGAGTGGTGGGGGTGACAAGTTCTTTTCATAGCTGCCTTTGCCTTCCCTAACTGAAAAGCAGAATCAGGTACTCATTTACAGCTGGGTAGACTGGAATGAGTTGCCATTGTGTTTCGAACGCGGTACCATTGCCACGAGAGGGCACCGCTCTAACCACAATGCAAATTTGACGCTCAAGATATAAGTAAGACGTAGAAAAAAATAAAACCTTGAAGTAAGAAAGGAAAACATGATCAATAGGATTTATGGGTCTCAATAAATGCGCGTGATGCAAAGGAATTTACGTTGCTCGTGCGTTAATTCCAGGGTTAGAAAAATAACGAAAACCCTAAAGCGTCTCCGCGCTGTGCGTCCTGGAAAAGAAAACCTTGAGCTGCTTGGCAAAGTCTCGGGGATAAAGTAGCCACACCTGTAGGGATTAACATTACGATTCCCCTGTGGGGCAGCATGTTGAGAATCTAACGTTTCACAATTAGCTTGGGGGAATCACTTGATCCCCCAGAATTAACTCCTGCGTTATTGCTGTTCACTTGCGTGCATTAGGAACCCACAATGAATATATAGCAGGTAAGGGGAGTGTTATCAAACTAAGAATACAAAAAGCAAGAGGAGCTTTCATTGCATTGGGAAACATATGGAGATCAAGAGAAATCGGATCCAACACAAAAATAAGAATCTTCAACTCAAATGTGAAGTCAGTCCTATTGTATGGCTCTGAGACATGGAGAACAACAAAGACAACAACCAAAAAGCTACAGACTTTCATAAATGGGTGCTTGAGTAGAATAGAGGGATTAAAATGGTATGACAAGGTTACCAACGTGGAACTGATGACAAGAACTAGACAAGTGCCAGTGGAACAAGAGATGAGAAGAAGACGATGGCGATGGATTGGGCACACACTGAGGAAACCTGTTGATAGCATTACAAGGCAGTCCTTGTTCTGGAACCCCCAGGGCAAGACGCAGAGGTAGACCAAGAAGCACATGGAGAAGAGAGTTGGAAACAGAGGTGAAAATGATGAGGAGAACGTGGAAAGAACTTGAGATGATAGCACGTGACAGGAGGACTTGGCATGTGTTTGTTAAAGGCCTATGCTCCTTTGGGAGTGGAGGGTTATGAACATGTAGGGGTGTTGGGAAGTTGGTATGCACAGGGCATAACGATTCCTTGGGAGAGCCCAGAACTATAGCACAATATTTAAGCCCTGCATTTTTGAGCGTCTTGTTGTTTGTTAAAATGTTTGTGGTTCTGAAATAACTGTGCCCATGCCCAACCCTCCTTAGTCTCTTTTTACGACATGCATGGTAGGTTACAGTGTTTCTATTCTTTACTCCCCTTTAGGACCCTGGTAACACAGGGAGCTAGTAATTGGAATAATGCGGGGTCCGGTGGAGCGGGAAATGAGAAAAAGATGCTAACATTTCACATCTGCTACATGTAGTAGACATCATCTGACATTTGCTATAAATAGTAGAATATACCATCTCGCATTTGCTATAAATAGTAGAATATACCATCTCGCATTTGCTATAAATAGTAGAATATACCATCTCGCATTTGCTATAAATAGTAGAATATACCATCTCGCATTTGCTATAAATAGATGGTATCATTTAAAAACAAAATAAAATGTTGCCTTGTTTTGGCGAGGCGAGTCCCGTTCAACCTAGTCGGTTATATTAGGGCGCATGTCCAAATATAAAAGACCATCAGGTCTTGAAAAATGACCTTTTTTTAAGAATCTCCCATTTGTTATGAATAGTGAATATCATATCACATTTCGTATAGATTATACAATTATAGGACCTACGTTGGGGAAATCGGTTGATTGTATTTGCAGACAAGTTTTGTTCTAGAATCCCCAGGATAAGAGCGGACACATGGAGAAGAAAACTGGGGATAGACATGAAAGGACCTTGAGCTGATGGCACGGGACCAGTGGCGGATCTACATTTTGGGGGCCCTGAAGCTTGAACTCTTGAAGGGGTCCCTTTTTAAAAAAAAGTGTGTGGGGATGGGGAAAGAAACGAATTATAGATAAAACTGGACTTGGGGGCCCTGAAGCTCGAGCTTCTTTAGCTAGTAGATCCGCCTCTGCACGGGACAGGAAGACTTGGGATAGGTTTGCTGAAGGCCTATGCTCCTTTGGGGAGTTGAAAGGTCATGAATGAATGAAATTATTTTAGCCCACCTGGATCGTGTGGTTAGCACAGTATAGTGCCCCTTCCTCCCCCGCGTAAACTTCAAACCAAATGTGAAGATCCGTTAATTAACTGCAGAGCCAGGAATAGAATACCTGGCAAAGAAACTGAAGCTAATGACCAACTCAACAAGTTGCTGAATGTCAGAAAAGCCACAGGAAAAGCCACGATCTATTACGTAGATGTCTTTCGTACTTCCCAGGTGTTTCTGTGGAGACAAGGATAGAATATACCTACTGCCCCACCTCAACATGTCGCCAAGGCAACAATTTTGAAGTGTTGCAAGAGGTTGACAACATCAGAAAAGTTCATTCAGAAGCCACTGCTTCAAGATTACATGCCGTAGTGCAAGCTTTCTGCAATATTTAAGCCCTGCATTTTTAAGCGTTATGTTGTTTGTTAAAATGTTTGGGGTTCTGAAATAGCTTTGCCCATGCCCAACCCTCCTTGCAGTGTTGGCCCATGCTCTTTATGAAACGAAAAGAGAGTGATGTTAATGGTTGTATACAGATAATGTCTTTGCAATGATTGTGTAGGAACGACAACATCAGCAGCGCTATTTAAACAACAACAAATTCATAAATAAGGAAGATCTACGGTGTATTTACGAGGTCAGAAATATGTAATTCATCATTCTTATCCTTTTGGCGCCCTGTGGAGCATATAGCCACCAATGTAGCTGGCCTCTTGTAGAAAGTCTGCACATATCATTCCCATATTTTTGCAGCAAGGGTTTCTATAGCAATTTGTTTAACATAATAAGGTTGTCAGCCTCATGCTAAACCTCATATTAGTCGCTTAGTACGACATGCCTCAGAGATCAGAGGTCAAATCCTCTCTTTGTCTCATCAGCGTCCCTCGAAAACTACACGGAACCAAAAAGATAATGATGAAGACGATTCTATAAAGATAATGAGATGACATTGGCCACGAATCCTTTAAGGCGATCTTTGTCCTCTCAAGGCTGTGTGTGGTCCCGGTTGCCGGGTCCTCCCAGCGCAGTAGAGGCAGTGAATAAGAACTGTGCCTATGCCAGATTGCCCTTTTTCGAGGACCTTCGGTCCCGAATGGATTTTGGCTGGACGGGCGTCTGGGAGGCATGGCGAAATGGTTTTATAGCGACGAGAGTAGAGTACACATGAGGGCAAGTTCGGGGCACAGCGGATTGATCTACCGCTTGCTTGTCACATTGATCACAGAAACAACAATTAAAAGTCTGTTGTACCAATATACGCCCTTAGGTGTGACGGAACAACGGACGATTTCTTGTTGCCCTATGACGCCGCAAGGTGTTATGGCCGTAGACTGCTTAGTCGGTCGATGGTCAAAGGAATAATAATAATAATAAATAATTGGCCACGAAGGAACGACAAGATGAGCAGCCATATTTAAACAACAACAAAGGCGTAACAAGGAATATCTAGGTGTAATGTAGAAAAATAGAATAAATGAGATGGACCAATGAGAACTGTCCAAGAACACGCGTTTCAGAAAACAGAAAAATCGTTAATTCCATAAATTTCATTTCGTGGGGGTAGAATTTTCTAAAAAACTAACGTCCAGATTTTTTTCAAGTTAACGGTGAAAGAAAAATTTAATCGTCACAGATTACCAGGCAAAATTCATGGTGTAATTTCTTGTCCGCCATCACCGATTTTTTTTTTTTTTTTTTTTTCTGTGTGGTCTTCAAACAGCGGCAGACGCAGGAAATCTGCGGAATAATGTCATACTGACCTTTCACTTTTGCGAATTATATTTAGACACACCCGGTAAAGATATCCTTTCACATCTTCTTCAACGCACGTGAGTTAGTACATATTGTATGAACGAGCAGTCTAAGGGAGGTGCACTTCCGTTGCGAAGGGGCAATGGACTGTATCTCCCACAACACACACATACACACACAAGCACACACATACACACATATATATATATATATGTATGAGACAGAGAGTGAGAGAGAGAGAGAGAGAGAGAGAGAGAGAGAGCGATAAACTATATCTTTCTGGAACAAATAGTATACTATATCTCTCGCTACTTTTCACTTTTAAAATGTAGAAGACACGTTTAATTTACTGTAACGAATAATGACACATTCTCGCAAAAGGCGTGCATGCTTAATGAAAGCTAAATTGAACAGAGTGCACAGGCCTTTCAAACTTTTTTCCATTGACCATAAGTCATTGATTAAGTTTGACTTACAAAGATTCCAATGAAAGGTGAGATGGAATGACCACATGAAGAATTATTTCCGCGATCAGGAAAGAACACAACATACTTACTTTAATTTTCCCCATCATATTTCGGCGGGTTATTTACTCATTTATTATAACTTTTATCATACTTGTATCAACATATCTTAAAAACCTTCATACAAGAATTATGAGATGTAGTGTACTGGAAAGAATAAGCTTATCAGTCAATCAATCTGTCACAGAAACGTCTGAACATGCTATTTGTGTGATCTCACACACCTTCAGCCCTACGGCAGTATCATTTCTTTTCCTTCATTTTTCTCACCAATCGCTTTTTATTGGGCATAAATCATGCCGTTTCATTCATTATTTTTTGCTCTATGCTGGATCTAGTAGGGTGAAGTCTCTAACACTCTACTCCCCTACGGACGTATCTGCTTTACACGCAGAGCTGTTTTACGTTCCGCAAGGTAAATGCGAAAATACCAGGTAATTATAACGGTTCATCACGCTTATCTATTCTCTCAGTCTGACCATCTTTTGAAACAACAACAACACTTTTACAACATTTGACCCAGGGTGAAAAGCTGATGACGGTTGTTTACACAAGACCGTAATGCGCACCCGATCGCTGAAAAGAACCAGATTGTGTGTCTGGGGCTGCCGACGACCGTGTCCTGTTTGTCTGACAGATTAAACAATAGGGTAGATGCGTTTTATCGCTTTTTGTGGAACAATCCGTGGTGATTGTTACAGATAAATCTGTCTGGGTAGACCATCTTGGCGGAAGACATTACGCCAGGCAAACATGGTCAACACGTTGTGTGTGTGAGAGTGCACAAGATGTCACAGGAAATATACTCCGCATGATTTGAAAGAGGTCACACGTGGGAATATTAAATTTAATATTTTAAACACATGGGGGATTTTTTGAATTAAACACCCCGACCCACATAGTCTAAAGAGATTCCATTGGTCTGAAAGTGAGCGCCGGGATATACATTGAATTTCATTGGAAAACGCGGCGGAAAAGACCATCTGTGATTTGAACTGGAAACTGAAAATATAAATCTAGCGAAATCGGAGACACAGAACAGAGACAGACTTCGCCACTTCAAACTAGCGACTCCTAGAAAGTCAGTGAGAACATCGGACTTAGAATTCCTATATTATAAGTGACAGATCAAAGTATTTGGGAAACTTAAAACCTTAAAAGTAAGCCCCGCCTTTAATAAATACAGTAAGCTGAAAAAGGACCAGGACTTAAAATACGAAGACTGGAAACCTATAGTGAATTGGATCATCCGTCATAAGAGAAACTTTCCCAGACCAAGTGTATCGCTGAACATGGCGTCCCGAAGAGAAATTATTAGTTTCCTA
>JAMPIV010006087.1:0-122500 GCA_024509875.1 Oreohelix idahoensis
AAGAATTGGGTGAGGTAATATTGGAATAATATGTGTGAGTGTGTTTTGTTTGGTTGTTAAGAGAATGTTGTGTATGTTAGGGTATATAGGGTAATATTTTTATATGGTATATTGGATTAAAATGTTGTAATTTCTTATTCCCCAATATCTAGGGGTAAGATTGGCTCTTTTATCAATGCTGCTTTTTTTGATTCCGTCAAACTTATCGCGTTTTCACCTTTTTTCCGGGCGACGGGAAGTGTCATGGTAGCTACATCCTTGGTTGCAGTTTGAATCTCCACTGTTTCTGTGGTGTATTGATCGGCCTGCACCAGGTGAGAACTCACAACGAATCAGAACTAACCTGTTCATATAAACACCTTATGGTGACACCATTACAATGACATTTTCCACACACTGGGGGATGGTATGGTTCCTGTAGTTTCCCGCAGGTTTTGACCCTTTGTTTTCCCCTTTTTTCCAGATGTCATAGCACACAATGAGAGGTTTCCTTCTACAATGGTCAGTGTCATATTGTTTCATCTTACAATTTTTAACCATCTCTTTCCTTGGGTTTTGAAAGATTTTCTATCATCAAATTTCCTTACATCGAATTTGCGCGGGTTTTTTTTTTAATGTCAATACCGTGGCTCCTATCAAACTGGTGCTTACCTTTGTTGTTGAACTCTAGGAATTCAAATTTATTAAAGTTCTGTGGTGCCATAAAAATTATCTACCTGTTTTCTTTTTATTACCTGCATACCTATGCCCAGAGCTGCTTTGATACCTTTCTGCCACATTTAGTTAACATCCCCCAGTCCTCTCCTAGCCCACCTTGTTCCATGAGAAACTTTCTCAGGTCTGGAGCCATGGACTCTCTTAATTGTTCTATAAGGGCCATTTCCTTAAGATCTTGGGTTTTCCCCAGAGAAGTCCATTTCTCCAAGTATGTCTCTAACCGTGCAGAGAACTGGTGATAGGTTTCACCTGACAGTAGTTTAGCATTCCTAAATTTTTTTCCTATAAAATTCTGCATTCTTTTCATATCTTAACAAAAGAGCCTGCTTTAGCATGTCATAATTTTCCTGATCACTTCTGCTCATTTTTGCAAAAACTTCATAAGCTGCCCCACGAAGTCCCTGAGATAACTTTAAGCTCCACCTTCCTCTCTCTAACCCATACGTGGTAGCTAATAGTTCATATCTATTTAGATAGCTCTCAATATCATCGTCTTTCTCAACAAAATGATCTAAATGAAAGTTCATAGCTGAGGTTGAGGCTCCCTGACTAGCAGTAGCATCGGAGGTAAAGGGACTGGCACCATTTTCAGGAGCATGGCCTTGAAACTCAAACTCCCTTAGTCGTAACTCATGTTCCATTTGTAATCTCTTCTCCTCCTTTTCTGCTTCCCTCTCTGGAGCCAATCTTCTTTCCTCGGCTTTCTGCCTTCTGCTGAGCTAGTATCTTGCCTCTTAATCTCTATCTGCAGCCAGTCTCTTGTCTTCTCTTTCTGCCTCCAATTTCTTAGCCTCAGCCTCAATCTGCAACCTCTTAATTTCTTTTTCAGCCTCTATTCTCTTATCTTCGGCCAATCTTTCAGATTCTAATTTTCTTTCGGCCTCTTTTTCTAATCTTCTTTCTTCACGTTCAATATATTTGTCACATTCAGCAGTGACATAGGCAATCATAACTTGCCCGTCCATTCCTAACTCTTTTGCAGTCTGCACAGCAGCAGATCGAAATTTGGCCAGGTCCGCCATTTTCTAACAGGTAAATGTATAAAATGATTTAACTAAACAGTTTTTATCTAGTAACTAATTAACTAAGGACAACCACAGGCACTGAGAGCTCAACCTTATTTATATTAGCCACCCAAGGATACCTTTTTAATTTTTATTTTTATTATTCCCAATAGTATATAATAGAGGAAAGTTCAATATCCCGGAGCGAGGACCCCAATATATGTGGTAAAGTGGGATGATATAAATATTTATAGGGGACGTAGTGTACTGACTGAGATCAGCTGTGAAGGTATCTGTATCTAATAAGTGTGGTGTATTACAGATGACCCTACGTGCTACCACATGTATATCTCAGTCAGAATTATTCTGGAATATTGTGAAGACTACGTTGAATGTCTAGGGTTTATGAAAATGATGAAGTGTAAGTCACAACAACAACAGACAGATAAACAATTTAATTTATTCCACAACACTTTACAACACTATGACACTCACGTTGCACACATATAACACTCCTATAAGACTATCTTAAATGAGTCAAGTGTAAAGTTTCAAATATATATGGTAATAATTCCTTTCAATAATAGATATCCTGATACACAACTACACATGTGAACCACGGAATCACAATCAAATGTAATCACAATTTATAAATATGATCTTTGTATTGACATAAATTTATTAGTATTATCCTATTGTGTAAGTTGTGAAGTAGTACTATGAGGTAATACTGGTTTTGTTTTTCAAGCTAGATTGTTGTTTGTCATCATGACTTCAAGTGTTTGATTATCGTGGAAATAGTATTGGGAAAAGTTCACAGTTCCTGTCATTTGAAACAATTTATTGTCCCTCTGTGTTTAATATAATGTCAATTTTTGAGGGGGGGGGGGGGGCACATAATGTTGAGCTGCTCTGGCCACAAAAGCTTATCTTTCGTGATGGCGGCAGGAAAAGACTCCTCTGCTCGATTGCTTCACTGTGTTCTGGAGACACCTCACTGGTCGCTATCTGGACAAAGGAGTATGCTGTCAGCCTCTGGATTCAGCAAAACTCAGACCAGTTGCTGCTTCAATAACTTATGACCACGGTCCCTGAAACAAGAAGGTTGTACCTCCTACTTCAGAACTAATTTATAATCTATTTCCACACTGAACACAATACATAACAAACACTGAGTTCAGAGCGGTAGGCCAACTGCTAGCTTCATCTGAAACAATTTACACCAGTATACTCCTCCCTAATGGTTACTACGCCTCTGCAATTCCAGCATTAGTTCTATCTAGTCAATAAGATAGGTGTCAGTGTACTGTTTGGCAATTCCATGCAGTTTACTTTTCTCCGACACGTCCTGTTCAGGTTGGAACACTATCTAGGCCTTGCCTCATGTTTGCTACTGAACCACGCACATATACAGACATAAATTATTAATTTACATTCAATTTTCATTAAAAAGATATCAAATATGTCAAGCTTACCACAATTCATGGAAATAATACACAAATACGTTGACTGGCGATGAATATGGCACAAATTCCGATCTGCCTCTGTCCCAGGCTTTTATTTAGAAAAAATATAAGCTGGTTCTCAACGCACTGTTTCTGAGTAAGTTTATTTTAAAAATGTGGCACTGAACTGACGCTCCTAATTGACTATATTGGTGGGGTCTAACCAATCGGGCCATGTTTTACACAGCTTTTCAAAAAAAGTACCCCCTACTACAACCGTTTTCCCCTAACAACAAAAAATTAGTATTTGTAGTCCGACTAATCGTGTTTCGCCTTACATTTACTTCTATCCAATCAAATAGGATTTAACATGGTGGCCTATTTCCCGTAAAATGGTGGTTTCAAAACATGCCACTGTGCGATTATTATTTGGTGTTGTCTGACACCCTCACTATTTTCTTTTGGCTATAATTTGTTAATTCCTAGACTATTTGCGTAACACTTAACCTATTCTTTGTCAGCAAGTCCTAAGGAACCCAAATATATAAGTTTTAAGGGAGCTAAGTGGCGGCGTTCAAAATATGTATTTTCTTCTAGGATAGTCGTGCTGTTACCACCTCCTCACTTCCAAACTTTATGGTGTCTGCTGTACTGTCAGACTAATGTCAGGAGTTTAGACATAAAACAGTAGAATGTCATGTTTCCCAATAAGCATTTTACAGGTTTTTAAACCTAACTCTCGTATGGGTAGTGTTTTTTATCACTGTCTATTTGAAAAAAAAAGCTAGTGCTTCATGCCTTTCGCGTTGGGGGTGGCATTAATTTTATATCGCGAGACGCGTGTTAGTGTTGCCGGCGTTCCTGCTTTCAGCCCTCCCTCTCTCTATCCTAATTCCATCTGTCTTTTCATTACGCAGTGTATAAAATGAAATTAATGCTAGTATTAATTTAGGTCATTAATCAGCTTGCGTATCTCAAGGTTTTCTTAGAAATGCAGTACACGTTTTATTGTTTTGTGGAACCGCGTGTATGCTGCTATAGGCTTTATTAATAAACGTGAACGTGAGAATATGCAGACGAAGCAGAAAAAGGGGGGTCACGAGTACAGTCATTGTGACAGCACTGTTCTTTACCATTCTTCTTTTCCTTTTATTGAATTTATGTGTTAGGCTTTTCCTTTACTTTTTAATTAATGTATGTGGATTTAGAATGTTTCACGACAACGTCATATATTGGAGGCCTATAACTATTAGTACTGCGAGTGTCAGCAGTCTTATGGATAAATTAAATAGTGTTGAGACGTCATATATTCTTCTTCTTCTTCTTCCATCCTTAGCCACCGACCGTCAAAGCAGTCAGTGGCCATTACGCCTAGTGGCGTCTTAGGGCAACAGCAGACAGGTTTTCTTTGCCATTGTTTCCCATCACGCCTAATGGCGTCTTTAGGGCAACGGCAAATCAATCCATTTGCTGTTGTTTCCGTAATCGAAGTGACTGGCAAACGGGTGATCAGCCCGTTGGTACGTCATATATTGGAGGCCTATAATTAGTAGTACTGCGATGGTCAGCAGTCTTCTGGATGGATTATATAGCGCTGAGGCATAATGTTATTTGAGGCCTATAACTATTGGTACTGCGTTTGCCAGCAGTCCTTCTTGATGGATTATTATGATTATATGATGTGGATCTTTTTTTGGTATGCTATTATAACCTGTGTGTTGCTGTCATTTTCGACGGAGTCATCTGTCAAGTTATTTGCTTATGTTTGTATCATAAGTATAATTGTGTCTTTACCTGCGATGTCAGGTTGATTAGGGGTTGTCTTCCCTTGTTTATTCATTCATTGTGTTTGACCTGTAGGGTCAGAGGTTGACAGTTCGGCGTAGGCCTATGGGAAGGTTTTTTAAGCGGGAGTGAGATATACTTCCGGGAAGCCGGGAGGTCCTGTTTTTCTGAAGGGACCAAGAGTCCATTGTTTTTCGGGGAGAATCTTCGAAGTAACTGCTATGGCAGTTTTCCCCAGTGAATCTCTGTGCGTCGGGATGACGACAGAATTCCTTGTTTAGTTCTGAGGATTCATTTTCCAGGTAATACCGACCTTTATGCATTATTACGCTTTTCGGTGGCAGAACATGTAAAGGATTACCTAGGGTGAACAGCAGCTCACTGATCCGCCATTTCAGAACTTATATATATTTGTGCTCGAGGTAGCCATCCAAGACTGTTAGTCTTATATTGTCCAGAAATCCAGTGACGAAGATATATTGTGGGAGCCGCAGATTGGCGGGACTTCTATCTACAATAAGTATTACTGCAGGGTTGATGATAACCTATTTAACAGAAGTACACGGCCGACGTCAGAACGAGGCCTGTGCTTTCGGCTATTATACTACAGCCTGATATGTGCAATTGGCGGGGAGTGCCAAGTTGCACCTGTGTGTCAAAGTAACTAAGGCATCTGACGCGTTTAGTCAGAGACGCCAAGGGCGACGCTACGAACTGTCATTATTGAAGAACTTTGCTATTGACCATGCACGTCTATTCTGATGTTTACCTTTTTGAATGCCAAATGTATACCTATCGATGTCAGGTCAGCATGACCTTGTTACACTGACTGTTCCTGTTGATATTATGTGTGTTCCCGTCAATAAATGTCTTGAAACATGCCTGCAGTGTCAAAGCATCCTTGATTACTGCATGTGAGAGTATGGGTTGCAGGATCTACATCTATACGAGCCTAAACACATTCGCGCCTTCATTCGCACCCACACTCAATTCATCATACGCTCGCACTACACATCTAACAACATGTATACTGTCTTGGGCCAGTGATCACCTCAACAAGAAAAAAAGACAGTTACATTTCTGGTGGACCAGTTACGTGGGCTCTTATGATACATTTCTTGTCGCCAATGTGGCCTAGAAACTTACATTTCTGATGGACCAGATCTGTGGGTTTAAAAAGAACAGAGCGAGCATTTGACATTATTGTTGACATTTATGGATCCAGAAATTTACATTCCTGGTTGGCTGTTACATGTATGATGTCTCCAGTTTTGTCGAGAAAGTTACAAGAAGGACAAGTACACATTACACTTCTGATCTGTGGGTCTAAGCTACACACGGGACAGCCGTAACACACAGCGCTAATTCTACACTTGCAAGTTTTGGCTACAACAGGACAGATATAGGTCATCAACGGTTGACCCAAATAAACAGTACGAGCATTTATATTATAATGCTACATAAAGCATAACAAGACATGTACTGAAGTTAACTACTAGGCATTTGCTACGTGGACCATAACTGCATAGAAGGCGGGTTCCTATTGTAAACAGTACTGCTGGTTGTTACACGTTTCATTCAACAACAGACTTTTCTAGGTCAGAGCATTCAAGCTACATTGTTGGAGGTCAAGTGTCTGTAAACAGTACGTGAAAATAGTAAACATTCTATGTGCAAGCCCTAATTTGAGAAGGTCATAGTAACTTTGGTTCGTGAATACCACTTTATGTTACAGTGGATTTGACGTTCAGTGCGCGTTTGACATTTCGTTTCTGTGTTCGCAAGGAGCAAGGAATTTATTTTAGTTTCAGCTGTGACTGAACTTGTTCTGCAACACATTGAAATTGATTGCTATATGTTTATGTTATTTCTACTGTTTTGTGTATTTTTCTGCGGGTTTTTCGGTTGGTGGGTCTTACGGTAAATATGCCACTTGATCGAGGCTTACTGTAAGCGTTCTGTAGGTGCAAATTTTCTTAATTTGGAAATTTGCTAGTGACAATTGGTCGCTATTGATGTTAGCTGTGATGTAATTGTACTTAACGTTGTTTTTGTAATATTTTGTCTGTTTTTCAGTTTTGATTGTCGATTTGTTTTGTTTGTATTCTGTAGGTCTCTCCTTTCTTGTGTATTTCTCTACACATTTTTGGTTAAAACAGTGTTGCCATTTGTATTGTTTTGTATCTTTGTCTTTGTATTTTTTTTTGTTTGTACTACATTACTGTCATACACAGTCTACATACACATACTTGGTCATGTTTTGATATTATTGATAAGATAGACTCTTCATATAGAGTTTCTTAATAAAATATTATTATATAAGATATTTATACAAGTTCTTTGATAAAAGACTTGTTATCTACAAAGATTGAGACAAGGTGAAATACATATTCAAGTTCTTTATAAAAAAGACTTGTGCCCATAGTGAGTGGGATATAAGGGAATTTTTTTTTTCCACAGGTACTCAAGTGATTTTTTGGGTACATTATAAACAAGAGGAACATACAAAGTCTTTGTCTAAGACTAAGACAGTAAAATAAAGTGAAGTGAGTATACAAGTCTAGCATTTCAGACTTGTCTCCCATTGAAGTGGGATAAGGTAATTTATTTATTTTTTTTTCAGGTTTCTGATCTCATTAGACAAGATGTCTACATTGGACTACTTTATTACACAAGGGAGAGCCCTTGATAAGACTGGTCAACAGTTAGAACAATGGGTTGTTGCTCAGTATGACAAAGCATTAGCTGCTGAAGAGAGAAGGGCTGCTGCAGAGGAAAAAAAAACTATGGCTGAAGAGAAGAGATTAGAAAGAGAAGCAGCTGCTGAAGAAAAAAGGCTAGAAAGAGAAGCTGATATTGCTGCTGAACAAAAGAAATTGCAGATGCAGGTGGAGGAAAGGAGATTTGAAGCTGAACAAAAGAGATTAGACAAAGAAGCTGAACAAAAGAGATTAGACAAAGAAGCTGAACAAAAGAGATTAGACAAAGAAGCTGAACAAAAGAGATTAGACAAAGAAGCTGAACAAAAGAGATTAGACAAAGAAGCGGAACAAAAGAGATTAGACAAAGAGGCTGCTGCAGAGGAGAGGAAAGCTCAAGCTGAGGCTGAAATCAGAAAAATGGAACATGAGGAAAGAAAACAGAAGATGGAACTTGATGAAAAACTCGCAACTTTGGAGTTAGAGAAATTGAAATTGGCGAGTACGGGTGCTCAGCAAACAACTTCGAGTACGACAAGGGAGTTTGTTAGTAGGATTAAATTGCCTCATTTCAATCCTTTAAAGGATGACGTAGCAGATTATCTAGATAGATTCCAATTTTTGTGCGATACGCATAACATAAAAAAGGAAAAATATGTTGAACAACTGATGCCATTTTTTTACAGGTGACACAGTGACTACTCTTATGACAATAGACGAACATGAGAGGACTAATTATGATGTTGTCGGGGCAGCATTGCTAAAAAAATACCAATTAAAACAAGAAGACTATCGTCTTCGTTTTAGGACAATGTTGCCAGAGAAAATGGAGTAGATTTCTCTGATTTTGTTACAAAGATACGTCGTACATTTACACGATGGGTTGAGTTGTCTCAGATTGAGAAAACATATGAAGGTCTAATGGACTTATTATTGCGAGATAAGGTTTTGTCATCTGTTAATGATTCTTTTCTTGCATTCCTTCATGAGCGTAAGCCTAAAAACTTAAAAGAAATGGAGGAATACTGTTGTCAGTATGCCACAGCACATCCCCATGCTACAGTTAGCAATTCTAAAGTGAAAGAAGGGTTGCCAGCTGCTTCGGCAACACCATATGGCCCTAATTTCAGAAAAAAAATTTCAGGGTGCTCAACAAAATTGGAATAGGGGAAGTAATCAAAATTACACTCAGAAGCGGAGTAATCCAACACATGATGGTTCTTCGTCTATGCAGTGGAGACAAGATGGTAGTTCTCGTAATTTTAGTGGTAATAATTTGAGACACTTTCGCAAAGGTTATCCAAATAATAACTATTCAAATTTTCGAGGTAATCATTCTCGACGTCAAGATTATGACGATGGTGAATTTAGAAACCGGGATTCAAACCGGAATGATGAGTACAATAGACAATATGATCACAATTACAGGGGAAATGATAGTCGAAATAATTACAGGGGAAATGATAATCGAGGTAGACCTAGGTTTAACAAGAAAAGACCTTACCAACAGGCAAACTCTGCACAACAAGAGTTTGATGGAGCCTGTAATACAGCAAATGATAGTGGTAACTCTAGGGCTATCACTGGTTGTGCTTTCGATTTTGGGAGAGCAACTGAATGCCCCCAATGCTTAACATTGTTCGATTCATCGACTGTATCTACGCTAAGTTGTGGTCACCCTCTTCCTGCTCTACCTGCTACGGTTGCGCATGATGGGAGAGGATCTCTCATCTTAGATAAAGGTCTAATAAATGATAGGCTAGTCTCAGTACTTTTCGATTCGGGATGTACTACCGTCGGGGTTAAGGAGTCTCTGATAGATCCTTGCTGTGCCACTGGAAAACAATCAAATGTGTTACATTTGGTGGTACTATGGAAAGCTATCCTACTGCTATTATTAGGATTGACACTCCTTTCTTCACAGGAGATGTCCATGCATGTCTTCTTCCTAATCCTATTGCGGATCTTATAATCGGTCGTATTCATGGGGTTAAAGAATGCACCCCGCAACAAATTTCTAGTTGGGAAGAAAAAACATTCAAACGGTCAATGCAGTGGTGACAAGAGCTCAAGCTCTTAATCCCCCAACTTCATCTGATAATAGTAATGAAGTTGATAGCCAAGACGAGCACTTGGTGATTTCCCATGACTCGTTTGTTAAACGTCAAGAAGAGGATCCTTCTTTGAAGAAATACTTCCTTCTGGCAAAGAAAGGGGATCCCAATCAAAATACGAATCACAAATCGTATATTACTATGAAGAATGGTATATTGGTACGAATGGTACAACACTCGGACAAGTCTATGCATTCGCAAATTCTTGTGCCTAAGTGTATGAGAGCCTTAATTCTTCGGCATGCACACGATTCTCAGTGTGCGGGACACATGGGTTTTTCCAGAACTAAAACTAGAGTCCTTGCGTCATTCTTTTGGCCATTCGTGAATAAAGACATCCGAATTTATTGCCGATCTTGCAAAATTTGTCAAGAGGTCAAGTCTAGGGGTCCGAGACATGCTGCTCCTATTCAGGCTGCAGATATTCCGATTCGGCCGTTTCAGAAAATGGCTATAGACATCATTGGTCCGTTCAAAATTAAGTCAGCCAGAGGACACCAATTTATCCTCACTTGCGTGGACATGTGCACGCGTTGGCCAGAGGCTATTCCTCTGAAGAGCATATCAACTGTCGATATCGCTGATGCTCTTTGGCTCGTATTTTCTCGTCTGGGATTCCCCGGAGAAATACTGTCGGATCACGGCACTCAGTTAATTTCGGACGTTATGTCTCAGGTAATGGCTACGCTAGACATTAAAAGGTCTCTCAGTAGTATTTATCATCCAATGTCCAATGGATTGGTAGAACGTCTTAACAGGACACTAAAGAACTTACTTGGCAGGATAACGGAGGATCATCCTGAAGATTGGGACAGGGTTTTACCTGCAGTCCTCTTTGCCTATAGAGAGGTTCCCAACGAGCATACAGGGTTTTCTCCTTTCGAACTTGTCTTTGGCGCGCAACCGCGCGGGCCAATGTCCTTGTTACACGATTTGATAACTTCCGATAGTATTGACGATGATACACAATCGTCATATGAATATGTTATAGCTCTTAGAGAAAAGATTATCGAATCGTGCAGGTTAGCAACTTCATCTTCCGAATTTGCGAAAGAAAAAGCTGGGCGATTTGCTAATAAGAAAGGACGCCTACGTCAACTTTGTCCTGGAGACAAAGCATATGTCTTACTGCCCTCAAGAGAGAATAGACTTCTCATTTCTTGGAAGGGTCCATACACTATAGTCTCGAAAATTTCTGATGTCGACTGTATTGTCGATGTGGATGGAAGGCATAAAACCTTCCATATAAATATGCTAACAGAGTTTATTGAACGTCCAGACTATTTACAGCCTATTTTCCAGGCGACGGACGACTCTCCAGTTCAACATGGTCACATCTCATCCCTGTCCGTTGTACAGGATGAGGAAACTATTTTTTCTGACGTGAACTTACCTCTTCCTGCGATTCCACTTACTTCAACGGAATCGTGGAGAGACGTTACAGTCTCTTCCAACTTCTCTTTTGAGGAACAGCGTCGGGTGTCCTCTGCGTTACAGTCATGTCGGGATGTCCTTGCCGACATTCCTGGACACGCGGATGTCGTGGAGCATGACATCATACTTACTGATCGTAATCCGATCAGAGTAAGACCATACCCAATACCTATTCATTTTCAAGCACAAGTCGAGAAAGAATTGGATGAAATGATTCAACTACAAATAATTGAACCATCCACTTCAGCTTATTCTTCGTCGATAGTTATTGTTCGAAAGAAAGACAATAACATACGTCTTTGCGTTGATTATCGCAAATTAAATCAAGTTACGAAGTTCGATGCTGAACCTATGCCGTTATTAGATGATCTACTTATTAGACTTTCTAAAGCTAAATTCTTTACTAAACTAGACTTGTCGAAAGGTTATTGGCAAGTCCCATTGACGGAACACGCCAAACCTCTCACTGCTTTTTCGACACCTAGGGGTCTGTTTCAATGGAATTTTATGCCTTTCGGGCTTATGAACGCCCCAGCGACTTTCGTGCGCATGATGCGACGAATTCTATCAGATCGTGCAGATGTCATTGCATATTTAGACGACATCTGTCTTTTCAGCGATACTTGGGAAGAACACTATGTGGGTCTGAAGGAATTGCTATCTACTCTACGTGAGCATAGTTTGACTGCTAAACCCTCTAAAGCTTTTGTTGGGTTTAGTGAAATTTCCTTCCTAGGTCATCGAGTTGGTCATGGTCTGTTGAAGACAGAGGACCAAAACATTTCAAAGATATTAAATATCTCGGTTCCGAAGACAAAAAAGCAAGTGCGTAGTCTCTTGGGATTGATACAATTCTATGGAAGATTCATTGAGAATCTGTCCTCCATTATGGCACCACTTTCAACGTTATTGAAAAAAGGTTCTCCTAATATGGTGCGTTGGTCCCAAGAATGCCAATCTTCATTGGATCAGGTTAAGAATTTGTTCTCATCTCATCCTATCTTAAGACTACCGACGATTGATAAGACTTTTGTCCTTCGTAGTGATGCCTCTTCCACTGGCATTGGAGCGGCACTAATGCAGGAATATTCAGGAACTCTGCATCCTGTAATGTATATTTCTAGGAAGCTGAATGCGGCAGAAAGGAATTACTCGGTTTTGGACCGTGAATTGTTGGCTATGGTTTGGTCCATTCTTAAGCTACAAAGGTTCCTTCTGGGCGCGCATTTCTTTATGGAAACCGACCAAAAAGCTCTTACGGCTATGCAAAGTAAGGATTTGAAGAGCTCGAGATCTACTCGTTATGCTATTGCTCTTCAGCCTTTCCATTTCACGGTGCGAGCTATCCGTGGTTCGGATAATGTGATGGCGGACATATTGTCTAGATGCCCACATGATTCCAGTTAAATCTTGTGTCCTAGTTTTTCCTGATATATTTTCAGACTTAGGTCTGTCCTTAATATCATAATATGTTGTAATACAAATGTATTTGGATGATGTTTAGATAATTTAACAAATTTCATTTTGTCCATCCATCAGTGATATGTTGCTAAAATAGCATTGACATTTGTATATTGCTATGATTATATTATTTAGTAATGTTTGATATATGATTGGTATTGCCAGCAACTTAGGTTTCTTGAATGGTATCCCTTAGTTTGTTTGGCTTAAAGGAAATATTTTCTCCTATGTTGAGAGATGATTTGTACCCTCTTCTATTGTACCTGATATTAGGTTCATTGTTTGCATGAGCACAGAAGTGATACTGGTGCTATCTTGCTCATGAACATATTAAAAAAAAAAATTGCATTTTTTTTTTTACAGGGGGGTGGTAGTAATGTTGCTGTCATTTTCGACGGAGTCATCTGTCAAGTTATTTGCTTATGTTTGTATCATAAGAATAATTGTGTCTTTACCTGCGATGTCAGGTTGATTAGGGGTTGTCTTCCCTTGTTTGTTCATTCATTGTGTTTGACCTTTAGGGTCAGAGGTTGACAGTTCGGCGTAGGCCTATGGGAAGGTTTTTTAAGCGGGAGTGAGATATACTTCCGGGAAGCCGGGAGGTCCTGTTTTTCTGAAGGGACCAAGAGTCCATTGTTTTTCGGGGAGAATCTTCGAAGTAACTGCTATGGCAGTTTTCCCCAGTGAATCTCTGTGCGTCGGGATGACGACAGAATTCCTTGTTTAGTTCTGAGGATTCATTTTCCAGGTAATACCGACCTTTATGCATTATTACGCTTTTCGGTGGCAGAACATGTAAAGGATTACCTAGGGTGAACAGCAGCTCACTGATCCGCCATTTCAGAACTTATATATTTGTGCTCGAGGTAGCCATCCAAGACTGTTAGTCTTATATTGTCCAGAAATCCAGTGACGAAGATATATTGTGGGAGCCGCAGATTGGCGGAACTTCTATCTACAATAAGTATTACTGCAGGGTTGATGATAACCTATTTAACAGAAGTACACGGCCGACGTCAGAACGAGGCCTGTGCTTTCGGCTATTATACTACAGCCTGATATGTGCAATTGGCGGGGAGTGCCAAGTTGCACCTGTGTGTCAAGTAACTAAGGCATCTGACGCGTTTAGTCAGAGACGCCAAGGGCGACGCTACGAACTGTCATTATTGAAGAACTTTGCTATTGACCATGCACGTCTATTCTGATGTTTACCTTTTTGAATGCCAAATGTATACCTATCGATGTCAGGTCAGCATGACCTTGTTACACTGACTGTTCCTGTTGATATTATGTGTGTTCCCGTCAATAAATGTCTTGAAACATGCCTGCAGTGTCAAAGCATCCTTGATTACTGCATGTGAGAGTATGGGTTGCAGGATCTACATCTATACGAGCCTAAACACATTCGCGCCTTCATTCGCACCCACACTCAATTCATCATACGCTCGCACTACACATCTAACAACATGTATACTGTCTTGGGCCAGTGATCACCTCAACAAGAAAAAAAAAAAGACAGTTACATTTCTGGTGGACCAGTTACGTGGGCTCTTATGATACATTTCTTGTCGCCAATGTGGCCTAGAAACTTACATTTCTGATGGACCAGATCTGTGGGTTTAAAAAGAACAGAGCGAGCATTTGACATTATTGTTGACATTTATGGATCCAGAAATTTACATTCCTGGTTGGCTGTTACATGTATGATGTCTCCAGTTTTGTCGAGAAAGTTACAAGAAGGACAAGTACACATTACACTTCTGATCTGTGGGTCTAAGCTACACACGGGACAGCCGTAACACACAGCGCTAATTCTACACTTGCAAGTTTTGGCTACAACAGGACAGATATAGGTCATCAACGGTTGACCCAAATAAACAGTACGAGCATTTATATTATAATGCTACATAAAGCATAACAAGACATGTACTGAAGTTAACTACTAGGCATTTGCTACGTGGACCATAACTGCATAGAAGGCGGGTTCCTATTGTAAACAGTACTGCTGGTTGTTACACGTTTCATTCAACAACAGACTTTTCTAGGTCAGAGCATTCAAGCTACATTGTTGGAGGTCAAGTGTCTGTAAACAGTACGTGGAAATAGTAAACATTCAATGTGCAAGCCCTAATTTGAGAAGGTCATAGTAACTTTGGTTCGTGAATACCACTTTATGTTACAGTGGATTTGACGTTCAGTGCGCGTTTGACATTTCGTTTCTGTGTTCGCAAGGAGCAAGAAATTTATTTTAGTTTCAGCTGTGACTGAACTTGTTCTGCAACACATTGAAATTGATTGCTATATGTTTATGTTATTTCTACTGTTTTGTGTATTTTTCTGCGGGTTTTTCGGTTGGTGGGTCTTACGGTAAATATGCCACTTGATCGAGGCTTACTGTAAGCGTTCTGTAGGTGCAAATTTTCTTAATTTGGAAATTTGCTAGTGACAATTGGTCGCTATTGATGTTAGCTGTGATGTAATTGTACTTAACGTTGTTTTTGTAATATTTTGTCTGTTTTTCAGTTTTGATTGTCGATTTGTTTTGTTTGTATTCTGTAGGTCTCTCCTTTCTTGTGTATTTCTCTACACATTTTTGGTTAAAACAGTGTTGCCATTTGTATTGTTTTGTATCTTTGTCTTTGTATTTTTTTTTTTTTGTTTGTACTACATTACTGTCATACACAGTCTACATACACATACTTGGTCATGTTTTGATATTATTGATAAGATAGACTCTTCATATAGAGTTTCTTAATAAAATATTATTATATAAGATATTTATACAAGTTCTTTGATAAAAGACTTGTTATCTACAAAGATTGAGACAAGGTGAAATACATATTCAAGTTCTTTATAAAAAAGACTTGTGCCCATAGTGAGTGGGATATAAGGGATTTTTTTTTTCACAGGTACTCAGGTGATTTTTTGGGTACATTATAAACAAGAGGAACATACAAAGTCTTTGTCTAAGACTAAGACAGTAAAATAAAGTGAAGTGAGTATACAAGTCTAGCATTTCAGACTTGTCTCCCATTGAAGTGGGATAAGGTAATTTATTTATTTTTTTTTCAGGTTTCTGATCTCAGTAGACAAGATGTCTACATTGGACTACTTTATTACGCAAGGGAGAGCCCTTGATAAGACTGGTCAACAGTTAGAACAATGGGCTGTTGCTCAGTATGACAAAGCATTAGCTGCAGAAGAGAGAAGGGCTGCTGCAGAGAAAAAAAAACTATGGCTGAAGAGAAGAGATTAGAAAGAGAAGCAGCTGCTGAACAAAAAAGGCTAGACAGAGAAGCTGATATTGCTGCTGAACAAAAGAAATTGCAGATGCAGGTGGAGGAAAGGAGATTTGAAGCTGAACAAAAGAGATTAGACAAAGAAGCTGAACAAAAGAGATTAGACAAAGAAGCTGAACAAAAGAGATTAGACAAAGAAGCTGAACAAAAGAGATTAGACAAAGAAGCTGAACAAAAGAGATTAGACAAAGAAGCGGAACAAAAGAGATTAGACAAAGAGGCTGCTGCAGAGGAGAGGAAAGCTCAAGCTGAGGCTGAAATCAGAAAAATGGAACATGAGGAAAGAAAACAGAAGATGGAACTTGATGAAAAACTCGCAACTTTGGAGTTAGAGAAATTGAAATTGGCGAGTACGGGTGCTCAGCAAACAACTTCGAGTACGACAAGGGAGTTTGTTAGTAGGATTAAATTGCCTCATTTCAATCCTTTAAAGGATGACGTAGCAGATTATCTAGATAGATTCCAATTTTTGTGCGATACGCATAACATAAAAAAGGAAAAATATGTTGAACAACTGATGCCATTTTTTACAGGTGACACAGTGACTACTCTTATGACAATAGACGAACATGAGAGGACTAATTATGATGTTGTCAGGGCAGCATTGCTAAAAAATATCAACTAAAACAAGAAGACTATCGTCTTCGTTTTAGGACAATGTTGCCAGAAAATGGAGTAGATTTCTCTGATTTTGTTACAAAGATACGTCGTACATTTACACGATGGGTTGAGTTGTCTCAGATTGAGAAAACATATGAAGGTCTAATGGACTTATTATTGCGAGATAAGGTTTTGTCATCTGTTAATGATTCTTTTCTTGCATTCCTTCATGAGCGTAAGCCTAAAAACTTAAAAGAAATGGAGGAATACTGTTGTCAGTATGCCACAGCACATCCCCATGCTACAGTTAGCAATTCTAAAGTGAAAGAAGGGTTGCCAGCTGCTTCGGCAACACCATATGGCCCTAATTTCAGAAAAAAATTTCAGGGTGCTCAACAAAATTGGAATAGGGGAAGTAATCAAAATTACACTCAGAAGCGGAGTAATCCAACACATGATGGTTCTTCGTCTATGCAGTGGAGACAAGATGGTAGTTCTCGTAATTTTAGTGGTAATAATTTGAGACACTTTCGCAAAGGCTATCCAAATAATAACTATTCAAATTTTCGAGGTAATCATTCTCGACGTCAAGATTATGACGATGGTGAATTTAGAAACCGGGATTCAAACCGGAATGATGAGTACAATAGACAATATGATCACAATTACAGGGGAAATGATAGTCGAAATAATTACAGGGGAAATGATAGTCAAAATAATTACAGGGGAAATGATAATCGAGGTAGACCTAGGTTTAACAAGAAAAGACCTTACCAACAGGCAAACTCTGCACAACAAGAGTTTGATGGAGCCTGTAATACAGCAAATGATAGTGGTAACTCTAGGGCTATCACTGGTTGTGCTTTCGATTTTGGGAGAGCAACTGAATGCCCCAATGCTTAACATTGTTCGATTCATCGACTGTATCTACGCTAAGTTGTGGTCACCCTCTTCCTGCTCTACCTGCTACAGTTGCGCATGATGGGAGAGGATCTCTCATCTTAGATAAAGGTCTAATAAATGATAGGCTAGTCTCAGTACTTTTCGATTCGGGATGTACTACCGTCGGGGTTAAGGAGTCTCTGATAGATCCTTGCTGTGCCACTGAAAAAACAATCAAATGTGTTACATTTGGTGGTACTATGGAAAGCTATCCTACTGCTATTATTAGGATTGACACTCCTTTCTTCACAGGAGATGTCCATGCATGTCTTCTTCCTAATCCTATTGCGGATCTTATAATCGGTCGTATTCATGGGGTTAAGGAATGCACCCCGCAACAAATTTCTAGTTGGGAAGAAAAAAACATTCAAACGGTCAATGCAGTGATGACAAGAGCTCAAGCTCTTAATCCCCCAACTTCATCTGATAATAGTAATGAAGTTGATAGCCAAGACGAGCACTTGGTGATTTCCCATGACTCGTTTGTTAAACGTCAAGAAGAGGATCCTTCTTTGAAGAAATACTTCCTTCTGGCAAAGAAAGGGGATCCCAATCAAAATACGAATCACAAATCGTATATTACTATGAAGAATGGTATATTGGTACGAATGGTACAACACTCGGACAAGTCTATGCATTCGCAAATTCTTGTGCCTAAGTGTATGAGAGCCTTAATTCTTCGGCATGCACACGATTCTCAGTGTGCGGGACACATGGGTTTTTCCAGAACTAAAACTAGAGTCCTTGCGTCATTCTTTTGGCCATTCGTGAATAAAGACATCCGAATTTATTGCCGATCTTGCAAAATTTGTCAAGAGGTCAAGTCTAGGGGTCCGAGACATGCTGCTCCTATTCAGGCTGCAGATATTCCGATTCGGCCGTTTCAGAAAATGGCTATAGACATCATTGGTCCGTTCAAAATTAAGTCAGCCAGAGGACACCAATTTATCCTCACTTGCGTGGACATGTGCACGCGTTGGCCAGAGGCTATTCCTCTGAAGAGCATATCAACTGTCGATATCGCTGATGCTCTTTGGCTCGTATTTTCTCGTCTGGGATTCCCCGGAGAAATACTGTCGGATCACGGCACTCAGTTAATTTCGGACGTTATGTCTCAGGTAATGGCTACGCTAGACATTAAAAGGTCTCTCAGTAGTATTTATCATCCAATGTCCAATGGATTGGTAGAACGTCTTAACAGGACACTAAAGAACTTACTTGGCAAGATAACGGAGGATCATCCTGAAGATTGGGACAGGGTTTTACCTGCAGTCCTCTTTGCCTATAGAGAGGTTCCCAACGAGCATACAGGGTTTTCTCCTTTCGAACTTGTCTTTGGCGCGCAACCGCGCGGGCCAATGTCCTTGTTACACGATTTGATAACTTCCGATAATATTGACGATGATACACAATCGTCATATGAATTTGTTATAGCTCTTAGAGAAAAGATTATCGAATCGTGCAGGTTAGCAACTTCATCTTCCGAATTTGCGAAAGAAAAAGCTAGGCGATTTGCTAATAAGAAAAGACGCCTACGTCAACTTTGTCCTGGAGACAAAGCATATGTCTTACTGCCCTCAAGAGAGAATAGACTTCTCATTTCTTGGAAGGGTCCATACACTATAGTCTCGAAAATTTCTGATGTCGACTATATTGTCGATGTGGATGGAAGGCATAAAACCTTCCATATAAATATGCTAACAGAGTTTATTGAACGTCCAGACTATTTACAGCCTATTTTCCAGGCGACGGACGACTCTCCAGTTCAACATGGTCACATCTCATCCCTGTCCGTTATACAGGATGAGGAAACTATTTTTTCTGACGTGAACTTACCTCTTCCTACGATTCCACTTACTTCAACGGAATCGTGGAGAGACGTTACAGTCTCTTCCAACTTGTCTTTTGAGGAACAACGTCAAGTATCCTCTACGTTACAATCATATCAGGATGTCCTTACCGACATTCCTGGACACACAGATGTCATAGAACATGACATCATACTTACTGATCGTAATCCGATCAGAGTAAGACCATACCCAATACCTATTCATTTTCAAGCACAAGTCGAGAAAGAATTGGATGAAATGATTCAACTACAAATAATTGAACCATCCACTTCAGCTTATTCTTCGTCGATAGTTATTGTTCGAAAGAAAGACAATAACATACGTCTTTGCGTTGATTATCGCAAATTAAATCAAGTTACGAAGTTCGATGCTGAACCTATGCCGTTATTAGATGATCTACTTATTAGACTTTCTAAAGCTAAATTCTTTACTAAACTAGACTTGTCGAAAGGTTATTGGCAAGTCCCACTGACGGAAACACGCCAAACCTCTCACTGCTTTTTCGACACCTAGGGGTCTGTTTCAATGGAATTTTATGCCTTTCGGGCTTATGAACGCCCCAGCGACTTTCGTGCGCATGATGCGACGAATTCTATCAGATCGTGCAGATGTCATTGCATATTTAGACGACATCTGTCTTTTCAGCGATACTTGGGAAGAACACTATGTGGGTCTGAAGGAATTGCTATCTACTCTACGTGAGCATAGTTTGACTGCTAAACCCTCTAAAGCTTTTGTTGGGTTTAGTGAAATTTCCTTCCTAGGTCATCGAGTTGGTCATGGTCTGTTGAAGACAGAGGACCAAAACATTTCAAAGATATTAAATATCTCGGTTCCGAAGACAAAAAAGCAAGTGCGTAGTCTCTTGGGATTGATACAATTCTATGGAAGATTCATTGAGAATCTGTCCTCCATTATGGCACCACTTTCAACGTTATTGAAAAAAGGTTCTCCTAATATGGTGCGTTGGTCCCAAGAATGCCAATCTTCATTGGATCAGGTTAAGAATTTGTTCTCATCTCATCCTATCTTAAGACTACCGACGATTGATAAGACTTTTGTCCTTCGTAGTGATGCCTCTTCCACTGGCATTGGAGCGGCACTAATGCAGGAATATTCAGGAACTCTGCATCCTGTAATGTATATTTCTAGGAAGCTGAATGCGGCAGAAAGGAATTACTCGGTTTTGGACCGTGAATTGTTGGCTATGGTTTGGTCCATTCTTAAGCTACAAAGGTTCCTTCTGGGCGCGCATTTCTTTATGGAAACCGACCAAAAAGCTCTTACGGCTATGCAAAGTAAGGATTTGAAGAGCTCGAGATCTACTCGTTATGCTATTGCTCTTCAGCCTTTCCATTTCACGGTGCGAGCTATCCGTGGTTCGGATAATGTGATGGCGGACATATTGTCTAGATGCCCACATGATTCCAGTTAAATCTTGTGTCCTAGTTTTTCCTGATATATTTTCAGACTTAGGTCTGTCCTTAATATCATAATATGTTGTAATACAAATGTATTTGGATGATGTTTAGATAATTTAACAAATTTCATTTTGTCCATCCATCAGTGATATGTTGCTAAAATAGCATTGACATTTGTATATTGCTATGATTATATTATTTAGTAATGTTTGATATATGATTGGTATTGCCAGCAACTTAGGTTTCTTGAATGGTATCCCTTAGTTTGTTTGGCTTAAAGGAAATATTTTCTCCTATGTTGAGAGATGATTTGTACCCTCTTCTATTGTACCTGATATTAGGTTCATTGTTTGCATGAGCACAGAAGTGATACTGGTGCTATCTTGCTCATGAACATATTAAAAAAAAAAAATTGCATTTTTTTTTTTACAGGGGGGTGGTAGTAATGTTGCTGTCATTTTCGACGGAGTCATCTGTCAAGTTATTTGCTTATGTTTGTATCATAAGTATAATTGTGTCTTTACCTGCGATGTCAGGTTGATTAGGGGTTGTCTTCCCTTGTTTATTCATTCATTGTGTTTGACCTTTAGGGTCAGAGGTTGACAGTTCGGCGTAGGCCTATGGGAAGGTTTTTTAAGCGGGTGAGATATACTTCCGGGAAGCCGGGAGGTCCTGTTTTTCTGAAGGGACCAAGAGTCCATTGTTTTTCGGGGAGAATCTTCGAAGTAACTGCTATGGCAGTTTTCCCCAGTGAATCTCTGTGCGTCGGGATGACGACAGAATTCCTTGTTTAGTTCTGAGGATTCATTTTCCAGGTAATACCGACCTTTATGCATTATTACGCTTTTCGGTGGCAGAACATGTAAAGGATTACCTAGGGTGAACAGCAGCTCACTGATCCGCCATTTCAGAACTTATATATTTGTGCTCGAGGTAGCCATCCAAGACTGTTAGTCTTATATTGTCCAGAAATCCAGTGACGAAGATATATTGTGGGAGCCGCAGATTGGCGGAACTTCTATCTACAATAAGTATTACTGCAGGGTTGATGATAACCTATTTAACAGAAGTACACGGCCGACGTCAGAACGAGGCCTGTGCTTTCGGCTATTATACTACAGCCTGATATGTGCAATTGGCGGGGAGTGCCAAGTTGCACCTGTGTGTCAAGTAACTAAGGCATCTGACGCGTTTAGTCAGAGACGCCAAGGGCGACGCTACGAACTGTCATTATTGAAGAACTTTGCTATTGACCATGCACGTCTATTCTGATGTTTACCTTTTTGAATGCCAAATGTATACCTATCGATGTCAGGTCAGCATGACCTTGTTACACTGACTGTTCCTGTTGATATTATGTGTGTTCCCGTCAATAAATGTCTTGAAACATGCCTGCAGTGTCAAAGCATCCTTGATTACTGCATGTGAGAGTATGGGTTGCAGGATCTACATCTATACGAGCCTAAACACATTCGCGCCTTCATTCGCACCCACACTCAATTCATCATACGCTCGCACTACACATCTAACAACATGTATACTGTCTTGGGCCAGTGATCACCTCAACAAGAAAAAAAAGACAGTTACATTTCTGGTGGACCAGTTACGTGGGCTCTTATGATACATTTCTTGTCGCCAATGTGGCCTAGAAACTTACATTTCTGATGGACCAGATCTGTGGGTTTAAAAAGAACAGAGCGAGCATTTGACATTATTGTTGACATTTATGGATCCAGAAATTTACATTCCTGGTTGGCTGTTACATGTATGATGTCTCCAGTTTTGTCGAGAAAGTTACAAGAAGGACAAGTACACATTACACTTCTGATCTGTGGGTCTAAGCTACACACGGGACAGCCGTAACACACAGCGCTAATTCTACACTTGCAAGTTTTGGCTACAACAGGACAGATATAGGTCATCAACGGTTGACCCAAATAAACAGTACGAGCATTTATATTATAATGCTACATAAAGCATAACAAGACATGTACTGAAGTTAACTACTAGGCATTTGCTACGTGGACCATAACTGCATAGAAGGCGGGTTCCTATTGTAAACAGTACTGCTGGTTGTTACACGTTTCATTCAACAACAGACTTTTCTAGGTCAGAGCATTCAAGCTACATTGTTGGAGGTCAAGTGTCTGTAAACAGTACGTGGAAATAGTAAACATTCTATGTGCAAGCCCTAATTTGAGAAGGTCATAGTAACTTTGGTTCGTGAATACCACTTTATGTTACAGTGGATTTGACGTTCAGTGCGCGTTTGACATTTCGTTTCTGTGTTCGCAAGGAGCAAGGAATTTATTTTAGTTTCAGCTGTGACTGAACTTGTTCTGCAACACATTGAAATTGATTGCTATATGTTTATGTTATTTCTACTGTTTTGTGTATTTTTCTGCGGGTTTTTCGGTTGGTGGGTCTTACGGTAAATATGCCACTTGATCGAGGCTTACTGTAAGCGTTCTGTAGGTGCAAATTTTCTTAATTTGGAAATTTGCTAGTGACAATTGGTCGCTATTGATGTTAGCTGTGATGTAATTGTACTTAACGTTGTTTTTGTAATATTTTGTCTGTTTTTCAGTTTTGATTGTCGATTTGTTTTGTTTGTATTCTGTAGGTCTCTCCTTTCTTGTGTATTTCTCTACACATTTTTGGTTAAAACAGTGTTGCCATTTGTATTGTTTTGTATCTTTGTCTTTGTATTTTTTTTTTTTGTTTGTACTACATTACTGTCATACACAGTCTACATACACATACTTGGTCATGTTTTGATATTATTGATAAGATAGACTCTTCATATAGAGTTTCTTTATAAAATATTATTATATAAGATATTTATACAAGTTCTTTGATAAAAGACTTGTTATCTACAAAGATTGAGACAAGGTGAAATACATATTCAAGTTCTTTATAAAAAAGACTTGTGCCCATAGTGAGTGGGATATAAGGGAATTTTTTTTTTCCACAGGTACTCAAGTGATTTTTTGGGTACATTATAAACAAGAGGAACATACAAAGTCTTTGTCTAAGACTAAGACAGTAAAATAAAGTGAAGTGAGTATACAAGTCTAGCATTTCAGACTTGTCTCCCATTGAAGTGGGATAAGGTAATTTATTTAATTTTTTTCAGGTTTCTGATCTCATTAGACAAGATGTCTACATTGGACTACTTTATTACACAAGGGAGAGCCCTTGATAAGACTGGTCAACAGTTAGAACAATGGGTTGTTGCTCAGTATGACAAAGCATTAGCTGCTGAAGAGAGAAGGGCTGCTGCAGAGGAAAAAAAAACTATGGCTGAAGAGAAGAGATTAGAAAGAGAAGCAGCTGCTGAAGAAAAAAGGCTAGAAAGAGAAGCTGATATTGCTGCTGAACAAAAGAAATTGCAGATGCAGGTGGAGGAAAGGAGATTTGAAGCTGAACAAAAGAGATTAGACAAAGAAGCTGAACAAAAGAGATTAGACAAAGAAGCTGAACAAAAGAGATTAGACAAAGAAGCTGAACAAAAGAGATTAGACAAAGAAGCTGAACAAAAGAGATTAGACAAAGAAGCGGAACAAAAGAGATTAGACAAAGAGGCTGCTGCAGAGGAGAGGAAAGCTCAAGCTGAGGCTGAAATCAGAAAAAATGGAACATGAGGAAAGAAAACAGAAGATGGAACTTGATGAAAAACTCGCAACTTTGGAGTTAGAGAAATTGAAATTGGCGAGTACGGGTGCTCAGCAAACAACTTCGAGTACGACAAGGGAGTTTGTTAGTAGGATTAAATTGCCTCATTTCAATCCTTTAAAGGATGACGTAGCAGATTATCTAGATAGATTCCAATTTTTGTGCGATACGCATAACATAAAAAAGGAAAAATATGTTGAACAACTGATGCCATTTTTTACAGGTGACACAGTGACTACTCTTATGACAATAGACGAACATGAGAGGACTAATTATGATGTTGTCAGGGCAGCACTGCTAAAAAAATATCAGCTAAAACAAGAAGACTATCGTCTTCGTTTTAGGACAATGTTGCCAGAAAATGGAGTAGATTTCTCTGATTTTGTTACAAAGATACGTCGTACATTTACACGATGGGTTGAGTTGTCTCAGATTGAGAAAACATATGAAGGTCTAATGGACTTATTATTGCGAGATAAGGTTTTGTCATCTGTTAATGATTCTTTTCTTGCATTCCTTCATGAGCGTAAGCCTAAAAACTTAAAAGAAATGGAGGAATACTGTTGTCAGTATGCCACAGCACATCCCCATGCTACAGTTAGCAATTCTAAAGTGAAAGAAGGGTTGCCAGCTGCTTCGGCAACACCATATGGCCCTAATTTCGGAAAAAAATTTCAGGGTGCTCAACAAAATTGGAATAGGGGAAGTAATCAAAATTACACTCAGAAGCGGAGTAATCCAACACATGATGGTTCTTCGTCTATGCAGTGGAGACAAGATGGTAGTTCTCGTAATTTTAGTGGTAATAATTTGAGACACTTTCGCAAGGCTATCCAAATAATAACTATTCAAATTTTCGAGGTAATCATTCTCGACGTCAAGATTATGACGATGGTGAATTTAGAAACCGGGATTCAAACCGGAATGATGAGTACAATAGACAATATGATCACAATTACAGGGGAAATGATAGTCGAAATAATTACAGGGGAAATGATAGTCAAAATAATTACAGGGGAAATGATAATCGAGGTAGACCTAGGTTTAACAAGAAAAGACCTTACCAACAGGCAAACTCTGCACAACAAGAGTTTGATGGAGCCTGTAATACAGCAAATGATAGTGGTAACTCTAGGGCTATCACTGGTTGTGCTTTCGATTTTGGGAGAGCAACTGAATGCCCCCAATGCTTAACATTGTTCGATTCATCGACTGTGTCTACGCTAAGTTGTGGTCGCCCTCTTCCTGCTCTACCTGCTACAGTTGCGCATGATGGGAGAGGATCTCTCATCTTAGATAAAGGTCTAATAAATGATAGGCTAGTCTCAGTACTTTTCGATTCGGGATGTACTACCGTCGGGGTTAAGGAGTCTCTGATAGATCCTTGCTGTGCCACTGGAAAAACAATCAAATGTGTTACATTTGGTGGTACTATGGAAAGCTATCCTACTGCTATTATTAGGATTGACACTCCTTTCTTCACAGGAGATGTCCATGCATGTCTTCTTCCTAATCCTATTGCGGATCTTATAATCGGTCGTATTCATGGGGTTAAAGAATGCACCCCGCAACAAATTTCTAGTTGGGAAGAAAAAAACATTCAAACGGTCAATGCAGTGGTGACAAGAGCTCAAGCTCTTAATCCCCCAACTTCATCTGATAATAGTAATGAAGTTGATAGCCAAGACGAGCACTTGGTGATTTCCCATGACTCGTTTGTTAAACGTCAAGAAGAGGATCCTTCTTTGAAGAAATACTTCCTTCTGGCAAAGAAAGGGGATCCCAATCAAAATACGAATCACAAATCGTATATTACTATGAAGAATGGTATATTGGTACGAATGGTACAACACTCGGACAAGTCTATGCATTCGCAAATTCTTGTGCCTAAGTGTATGAGAGCCTTAATTCTTCGGCATGCACACGATTCTCAGTGTGCGGGACACATGGGTTTTTCCAGAACTAAAACTAGAGTCCTTGCGTCATTCTTTTGGCCATTCGTGAATAAAGACATCCGAATTTATTGCCGATCTTGCAAAATTTGTCAAGAGGTCAAGTCTAGGGGTCCGAGACATGCTGCTCCTATTCAGGCTGCAGATATTCCGATTCGGCCGTTTCAGAAAATGGCTATAGACATCATTGGTCCGTTCAAAATTAAGTCAGCCAGAGGACACCAATTTATCCTCACTTGCGTGGACATGTGCACGCGTTGGCCAGAGGCTATTCCTCTGAAGAGCATATCAACTGTCGATATCGCTGATGCTCTTTGGCTCGTATTTTCTCGTCTGGGATTCCCCGGGGGGGGGGGGGGTACTGTCGGATCACGGCACTCAGTTAATTTCGGACGTTATGTCTCAGGTAATGGCTACGCTAGACATTAAAAGGTCTCTCAGTAGTATTTATCATCCAATGTCCAATGGATTGGTAGAACGTCTTAACAGGACGCTGGAGGGCTTACTTGGCAGGATGGCGGAGGGTCATCCTGAGGGTTGGGACAGGGTTTTACCTGCGGTCCTCTTTGCCTGTAGAGAGGTTCCCAACGAGCGTGCGGGGTTTTCTCCTTTCGGGCTTGTCTTTGGCGCGCGGCCGCGCGGGCCAATGTCCTTGTTACACGATTTGATAACTTCCGATAGTGTTGACGATGGTGCACAATCGTCGTGTGAATATGTTATGGCTCTTGGGGAGAAGATTGTCGAATCGTGCGGGTTGGCGGCTTCATCTTCCGAATTTGCGGGGGAAAAAGCTGGGCGATTTGCTAGTGGGAAAGGACGCCTGCGTCGGCTTTGTCCTGGAGACAAAGCATATGTCTTACTGCCCTCAAGAGAGAATAGACTTCTCATTTCTTGGGGGGGTCCATACACTGTGGTCTCGGAGATTTCTGATGTCGACTGTGTTGTCGATGTGGATGGAGGGCGTAAAGCCTTCCATATAGATGTGCTAACAGAGTTTATTGAACGTCCAGACTGTTTGCGGCCTGTTTTCCAGGCGACGGACGGCTCTCCAGTTCGGCATGGTCACGTCTCATCCCTGTCCGTTGTACAGGATGAGGAAACTGTTTTTTCTGACGTGGACTTACCTCTTCCTACGATTCCACTTACTTCAACGGAATCGTGGAGAGACGTTGCAGTCTCTTCCAGCTTGTCTTTTGGGGGGCGGCGTCGGGTGTCCTCTGCGTTGCAGTCGTGTCGGGATGTCCTTGCCGACATTCCTGGACACACGGGTGTCATGGAGCATGACATCATGCTTGCTGATCGTGGTCCGATCAGAGTGGGACCATACCCGGTGCCTATTCGTTTTCAAGCACGGGTCGAGAGGGAATTGGATGAGGTGATTCAACTGCAGATAATTGAGCCGTCCACTTCGGCTTATTCTTCGTCGATGGTTGTTGTTCGAGAGAGGGACAATGGCGTGCGTCTTTGCGTTGGTTGTCGCAGGTTGAATCAGGTTGCGAGGTTCGATGCTGGGCCTATGCCGTTATTAGATGATCTGCTTGTTGGACTTTCTAGGGCTAAGTTCTTTGCTAGGCTAGACTTGTCGGGGGGTTGTTGGCAGGTCCCATTGGCGGAACGCGCCAGACCTCTCACTGCTTTTTCGACACCTGGGGGTCTGTTTCGATGGAATTTTGTGCCTTTCGGGCTTGTGGACGCCCCGGCGACTTTCGTGCGCATGATGCGTCGAGTTCTATCGGATCGTGCAGATGTCATTGCATATTTGGACAACATCTGTCTTTTCGGCGATGCTTGGGGGGAGCACTATGTGGGTCTAGAGGAATTGCTATCTACTCTACGTGAGCATAGTTTGACTGCTAAACCCTCTAAAGCTTTTGTTGGGTTTAGTGAAATTTCCTTCCTAGGTCATCGAGTTGGTCATGGTCTGTTGAAGACAGAGGACCAAAACATTTCAAAGATATTAAATATCTCGGTTCCGAAGACAAAAAAGCAAGTGCGTAGTCTCTTGGGATTGATACAATTCTATGGAAGATTCATTGAGAATCTGTCCTCCATTATGGCACCACTTTCAACGTTATTGAAAAAAGGTTCTCCTAATATGGTGCGTTGGTCCCAAGAATGCCAATCTTCATTGGATCAGGTTAAGAATTTGTTCTCATCTCATCCTATCTTAAGACTACCGACGATTGATAAGACTTTTGTCCTTCGTAGTGATGCCTCTTCCACTGGCATTGGAGCGGCACTAATGCAGGAATATTCAGGAACTCTGCATCCTGTAATGTATATTTCTAGGAAGCTGAATGCGGCAGAAAGGAATTACTCGGTTTTGGACCGTGAATTGTTGGCTATGGTTTGGTCCATTCTTAAGCTACAAAGGTTCCTTCTGGGCGCGCATTTCTTTATGGAAACCGACCAAAAGCTCTTACGGCTATGCAAAGTAAGGATTTGAAGAGCTCGAGATCTACTCGTTATGCTATTGCTCTTCAGCCTTTCCATTTCACGGTGCGAGCTATCCGTGGTTCGGATAATGTGATGGCGGACATATTGTCTAGATGCCCACATGATTCCAGTTAAATCTTGTGTCCTAGTTTTTCCTGATATATTTTCAGACTTAGGTCTGTCCTTAATATCATAATATGTTGTAATACAAATGTATTTGGATGATGTTTAGATAATTTAACAAATTTCATTTTGTCCATCCATCAGTGATATGTTGCTAAAATAGCATTGACATTTGTATATTGCTATGATTATATTATTTAGTAATGTTTGATATATGATTGGTATTGCCAGCAACTTAGGTTTCTTGAATGGTATCCCTTAGTTTGTTTGGCTTAAAGGAAATATTTTCTCCTATGTTGAGAGATGATTTGTACCCTCTTCTATTGTACCTGATATTAGGTTCATTGTTTGCATGAGCACAGAAGTGATACTGGTGCTATCTTGCTCATGAACATATTAAAAAAAAAAATTGCATTTTTTTTTTTACAGGGGGGTGGTAGTAATGTTGCTGTCATTTTCGACGGAGTCATCTGTCAAGTTATTTGCTTATGTTTGTATCATAAGTATAATTGTGTCTTTACCTGCGATGTCAGGTTGATTAGGGGTTGTCTTCCCTTGTTTATTCATTCATTGTGTTTGACCTGTAGGGTCAGAGGTTGACAGTTCGGCGTAGGCCTATGGGAAGGTTTTTTAAGCGGGAGTGAGATATACTTCCGGGAAGCCGGGAGGTCCTGTTTTTCTGAAGGGACCAAGAGTCCATTGTTTTTCGGGGAGAATCTTCGAAGTAACTGCCATAGCAGTTTTCCCCAGTGAATCTCTGTGCGTCGGGATGACGACAGAATTCCTTGTTTAGTTCTGAGGATTCATTTTCCAGGTAATACCGACCTTTATGCATTATTACGCTTTTCGGTGGCAGAACATGTAAAGGATTACCTAGGGTGAACAGCAGCTCACTGATCCGCCATTTCAGAACTTATATATATTTGTGCTCGAGGTAGCCATCCAAGACTGTTAGTCTTATATTGTCCAGAAATCCAGTGACGAAGATATATTGTGGGAGCCGCAGATTGGCGGAACTTCTATCTACAATAAGTATTACTGCAGGGTTGATGATAACCTATTTAACAGAAGTACACGGCCGACGTCAGAACGAGGCCTGTGCTTTCGGCTATTATACTACAGCCTGATATGTGCAATTGCGGGGAGTGCCAAGTTGCACCTGTGTGTCAAAGTAACTAAGGCATCTGACGCGTTTAGTCAGAGACGCCAAGGGCGACGCTACGAACTGTCATTATTGAAGAACTTTGCTATTGACCATGCACGTCTATTCTGATGTTTACCTTTTTGAATGCCAAATGTATACCTATCGATGTCAGGTCAGCATGACCTTGTTACACTGACTGTTCCTGTTGATATTATGTGTGTTCCCGTCAATAAATGTCTTGAAACATGCCTGCAGTGTCAAAGGTAACATGCTGTACTTCGTCTACGTTATCGTGACCGTGTTGTGGTGTAATTAAACTGTTCATTAACTGTCACAAGGCGTTCAACCCTCCATGACTCGTACGTGAGCTATCGTGGTGTGAGTGACTGTTTCTACACACCCTTCACATATCATACACGGTAACAGCACAGCAGTACACACATGGATAATTAGCCTATATAGCGTATGCAATGAATAAACATTATGTAAACAGACTGGAATGAATTTCAGCCTTTATCAATTGGAATAACAGGCTGTATCAATAAGCCTCTCATTGATCGAAAAAGAGTTCTACTGCCACCATTACATATAAAGCTTGGCTTGATGAAGCAATTTGTTAAGGCACTGAACAAAGATGGTACCTGTTTTAATTACTTATGCAGAAAGTTTCCAGAATTGAGCACAGACAAACTTAAAGCTGGAATTTTTGATGGACCTCAAATTAGAAAGTTAATAAACGATCCAAATTTTATTGATTCCATGAACAAAACAGAGTCCACAGCCTGGTCATCATTTGTTTTAGTTGTGCAAAACTTTCTGGGTAACTTTAAAGCAGACAATTATTCTGAATTAGTTGGAAACATGCTGTCGAGTTTTTGTGAACTTGGATGCAACATGAGCATAAAATTGCACTACCTCCATAACCATTTACATTTATTTCCGGAGAATCTTGGCGACTTTAGGGAGGAGCAAGGTGAAAGATTTCACCAAGATATAAAAACAACGGAAGAGAGATACCATGGGCTTTGGGATGCCCACATGATGGCAGATTACTGTTGGACCCTTAAGCGTGACTGTCCGGGCATATCACATTCCAGGAAGTCCTCGAAAAGATCCTTTTTGCGTGTTGACTAAACAAGTGCTAGTGATAAAGTTTTATTACATTTTTGGTAATATATGCACAGTAATTACATATAATATGAATGCAGACTAAAGTCAAAATGCCACTGATAGCACCTAACTCTAGGATTGTACATAACAATTGCCCTACTAATATGGTCATTCTTAGTTATCTCAACAACTAGAGCTGATAGAAAAAATCTGATTACATTTTTGGAATCAGCAACCCAAAATTATCCAAGAACAGCTATAAAATTTAAGGCACCAAAATGTGTGCATACCAGTGTAATAAATGTATACATATGATGGCATCATCATGCACTACCTGCTCCACTTGGAGTCTGGGGTTACCTCTGCTTTTGGTTCCCTGTGAGAACCCGCATGAAGCAATCACCAGCGCTTTGTTGTGGTGGTTCATGAATATATCATTTTCACATGCTGAGGTTGCCAGCCTCTTAAGGACCTGTATAACATCAGCAAGTTCAAACATGTCAAATTCAAAGTATAAAATTATGTTACAACTTACCCAATACTGGGATCATAGACTTCTTGCTCAGTTTGAATAGTCTCAGCAACTTGATACAGTTGCTTCGAACACACGTCTTTGGTATTATTTCTATTATAGAATCCCTCTGTGACTTTGTGTGTAGGTACTGTAGGAATCCGGTTTCCGTTTTAAAATGGAGTTTCCTTACTGTATTAATCAAAAGGTGTTGCAATAAAAAAAGTGCGCATACGCGCAGCGGGTACTTCAAGTGAAACCTTCGCAGTTGAGTTGCAACCGATAATTGTTACATGTCTCTCAACACACTGGTACAGAAGGTGAAAAAAAAAAAGAAATAGGTGCATTCTTTTTGAGTCTTTGTAAGGTATGCTTAAAAACTTGCAGAGATTATCTTACTTTTGTGATAGAAAGCATCCTCGTACCATATCATGGGGCCGAGAATAAATTTTTTGAAAAGGGTACAACCTTTTATGGACACCCTGTATATAAGAAGTAATCCTAGACACTTGCACTATGAAGAAGTACAATGAAATAAAAATGGTACAAGCTACCTCTTGAAGAATATTTAGAATCAAAATAACAGAACCTGTGGGGTTGGAACGAATGGAAAGAACATAATTATAAAACTACGTCAATCTTGACTTCAACAGCTGAGTGCCAGCTACTCCAACAAAATGTAACCCCAACGTCTGAGGAAACCAGCCCTAACATCTGAGTTGGGGCACGAACCAAAGGATGGCCACCGACTAAGCAAAATGGATACAGTTTGTTGCTGCCCTACAAGACGCCGCTAAACGTGATGGCCACTGACTGCTTTATCAGGGGCTAATGATCCAAGAAGAAGAAGAAAGTCGGGAACCCATTTACAGCTAGGTATATGTTGACGGGTGTGGGACTGTCGCAGATATAGTAGTTTGATGGTGCACTCCAATTGACGTTGAATGAGAATCCAATTGTCGCATAAAGAGTTTTGTATAGTAAGGAAGATGTGTAGAAAGCACATAGACCTTTAGACACTAGTTTTCACAGATGTGAGCTAGTGTTGAGGGAAAGAGTTAACAGAAGGGCACAGGTTGGTGTCAGTGATTCTCTCACCTTTCAGACTGCCAACTCTTGTATTTTTCTGGCGACGACTAACTCTTTCTTACTCAAATCTTTTTGAAGATGAACTAATAGTAACAAGTAATACAAAGAGGGTTGAGAATGATTTTCTGAACAGAACATACAATCTACAAGTAATACAAAGAGGGTTGAGAATGATTTTCTGAACAGAACATACAATCTACTAAGTCAAACTCAGAATGATGGTGAGTTACAGAATGTACATAATTACTTTAATTACAGTAGAAAATAAAATCAATGTTGTCATATACTTTGAAAAAAAGAAATACTAGGAAATTTAGAACTGTCAGTGTCTTTGGTTCAGATAAGAAGTAAGAGGCTATTTTCCTCACTGACGAAAGTTTATTCCTACGGCTATTTCTTGGAAAAGTAAATTCTGATTTTGGTCTGGGTTTTACGTAGACTTATCTGCTTGGACTTCTCCTGGGCGTCACAGTAGGTAGGGATTACCAACTGGAGAATTTGATTCAGTTGAGCAACAGTCCAAGAAATGACTAGGCTTTCCGTTAACCTGGTTGTGCAGTTGGGTTATGATGTTCAGGTGCTAACGAGGTATTGACTGCTTAAATCGGTAGACTGCTCAGGGTTGCTGACATGTGATCACCGCTAGATTTGAGACGTAAGCACTAGTTCTCTCTGTAGCATAGAGCAACTAGGCGGTTTACTCGCAACAATTTACAGCAATCAAAATCCAGAAACTGGCTAAGATTCTGCAACTGGGCTGAGGAAGACAATGCAGGTAATCAATCTTCTGTTTGTTTTACAGATATATTAACTACAGCCACTCTGGACATTTCGTCTCAGAATGGTGCCTAATAATATATTTACCTGAAACCGTAACGTCAGTCTTTTCCTTAAAGGCGACTGTCCGTTTGTTTACAAATTCCTGTCTAGCGGTAGTCTCACACTGGTCGGGTCAGTAAGGTCAGCCTTTGTTACAAGCATACGCCTGGCCGTGTGCGTCCATGCGTGACTGCATTGGAAGAATGCTATTTCATTCACTCGTTCCTTGAACAACATGGTTCAGCAAGTGATCTTAAAACTCAACATTCGTTCGCATGAAGTTAAAACATTCCTGTTCCCACGCCAAGAGTTAATTATTGCCCGTCTCATGCTTAGGCACGTACCAAGATTTATCGACGGTCTCCAGTTGACCACTGAACACGGAAATTTAATACTCTGGGAACCACTGCGAAATCGACCAAGCTAATAAATCGTATAGACATCCTTAAAGAAATGCTTTTAAGTGCCTTGTAGAAGAAGATAGAATTTGGATAGAATGACAGGACTATTAGTGAAGACTTGAAAAAACAGCTAAAGAAACGATCGCAGGTGCAAATATTTCCGTAGAGAAGACAGACAAAATGTGAAGGAAAAGAAAAGTAAGGAATTAAAAAATAATCTAGACAAAATCTTCGAGCACTCTGTGACAGGGACGTTGCATGGTTTTGAACCAGGAACCCAGTAACTTTCCCGCGAGGGGCAAGAGCTCTAACTACCCCCCCCCCCCTCCTTTCCCAAGGAAGCAGAGAGGAACATAATGTAAAAAATAATTGATATGCTGATCATACAGTCCTAAAAGCGGAAAGAGAAAAGATTGATTTAAAGGTTAACTGAAGCAATATTGTCGGAAAGAGACAAAATGATAAAAAGAGTTAACTCAAGCAATATTGTCAGAAAGAGACAAAATGATAAAAAGAGTTAACTCAAGCAATATTGTCAGAAAGAGACAAAATGATAAAAAGAGTTAACTCAAGCAATATTGTCGGAAAGAGACACAATGATAAAAAGAGTTAACTCAAGCAATTTTGTCAGAAAGAGACAAAATGATAAAAAGAGTTAACTCAAGCAATATTGTCAGAAAGAGACAAAATGATAAAAAGAGTTAACTCAAGCAATATTGTCAGAAAGAGACAAAATGATAAAAAGAGTTAACTCAAGCAATATTGTCAGAAAGAGACACAATGATAAAAAGAGTTAACTCAAGCAATATTGTCAGAAAGAGACAAAATGATACTCAAGCAATATTGTCAGAAAGAGACAAAATGATAAAAAGAGTTAACTCAAGCAATATTGTCAGAAAGAGACAAAATGATAAAAAGAGTTAACTCAAGCAATATTGTCAGAAAGAGACAAAATGATAAAAAGAGTTAACTCAAGCAATATTGTCAGAAAGAGACAAAAAGATAAAAAGAGTTAACTCAAGCAATATTGTCAGAAAGAGACAAAATGATAAAAAGAGTTAACTCAAGCAATATTGTCAGAAAGAGACAAAATGATAAAAAGAGTTAACTCAAGCAATATTGTCAGAAAGAGACAAAATGATAAAAAGAGTTAACTCAAGCAATATTGTCAGAAAGAGACAAAATGATAAAAAAGAGTTAACTCAAGCAATATTGTCAGAAAGAGACAAAATGATAAAAAGAGTTAACTCAAGCAATATTGTCAGAAAGAGACAAAATGATAAAAAGAGTTAACTCAAGCAATATTGTCAGAAAGAGACAAAATGATAAAAAGAGTTAACTCAAGCAATATTGTCAGAAAGAGACAAAATGATAAAAAGAGTTAACTCAAGCAATATTGTCAGAAAGAGACAAAATGATAAAAAGAGTTAACTCAAGCAATATTGTCAGAAAGAGACAAAATGATAAAAAGAGTTAACTCAAGCAATATTGTCAGAAAGAGACAAAATGATAAAAAGAGTTAACTCAAGCAATATTGTCAGAAAGAGACAAAATGATAAAAAGAGTTAACTCAAGCAATATTGTCAGAAAGAGACAAAAGTTGAACCTTTACTCTTTAATCATCTTTCTCTTCCTCCTCATCATTATCATCATTGTCCTCGTTGTCATGATCATCATCGGAATCATCTTCTCTTTCGCTGCTTATAAAACTCAGAGACACCACTGCAGCGGTGTATTCTGTAACAATTTGTTTCCGTGATGAGGTTTATTACTCCATACACAACCTCCATATCAGGTGCCTGTAACAATTTGTTTCTGTGATGAGGTTTCTTACTCCATGCACAACCTCATATCAGGTGCCTGTAACAATTTGTTTCCGTGATGAGGTTTCTTACTCCATACACAACCTCACATCAGGTGCCTGTAACAATTTGTTTCCGTGATGAGGTTTCTTACTCCATACACAACCTCATATCAGGTGCCTGTAACAATTTGTTTCCGTGATGAGGTTTCCTAGCTCCATACACAACCTCATATCTGGTGCCAGTAACAATTTGTTTCCGTGATGAGGTTTTCTTACTCCATACACAACCTCATATCTGGTGCCTGTAACAATTTGTTTCCGTGATGAGGTTTCCTAGCTCCATACACAACGGTATATAATGACTGCGTCACCAGCACACTCCTATATGGCAGCGAGACCTGGACGACCTATGCTAAGCAAGAAAAAAGGCTCAATACCTTCCATTTGCGGTGTCTACGCCGCATCCTCGGCATCTCGTGGAAAGATAAAGTGACAAATGTCGAGGTGTTGTCACGTGCTGGCCTTCAAAGTATGTATACGCTGCTTAGACAGCGCAGACTTCGCTGGCTTGGCCATGTTCGCCGCATGGAAGATGGTCGCATCCCAAAAGATATCTTCTACGGACAATTAGCAGATGGCAAGAGAACAGTTGGGCGACCACAGCTGAGGTTCAAAGATGTGTGCAAGAGAGATATGAGGGCACTGGACATGGATCCAGCAACAAGGGAGGATGAAGCTGCCGATCGCACAAAGTCGCGATGCTATTTACGGCACCACCTCAGATTGGGCGAAGAGAGGCTCACACAAGAAGCAGAGGTGAGGAGAAAACGTCGAAAATAAGTAGTTGAGGGCTGTCACCTCAGGGGCGCATTCCCATTGTCAGTTATGACTGAAGGGGCTATTATTATTATTATTATTATTATTACACAACCTCCCATCAGGTGCCTGTAACAATAAACCTGTGGGATCAGTAGTCCTATTATTTCGTTGTCTGCCCAGAGACCCCCGGAAACTATACGGGGTCAACTAACCTTTATTAATGGAAAGTCCCCAAACAAAATTCTTAATAGGTTCGTTGCACAAGACTATACTATCTAATGGAAGCAAGTCAGGGATATTTAGTTAACAAAAAGAAAGATATCCGAGGAAACAGATGGGGATTTCCGCAGAATAGTGTCAAAAGTGTTATATACAAATAAATTATCTACTTTATTTCCACACGTGGATCTATATTTAGTTTTAGTACACAAATGATTTGTTCACACCGTGCAAAAAAAAAAAAGAAAGTGAAATAAAATTGTAAGAATATTTTGAAGTTGAAAGCTAGAGACTTCAGACTTAATTATAGTTTCACCAACAGTAGGAAACCTGGCCCTACGAACCGATCACACACCCAACAAATTCAACCCGTATATTAGTCTGATTTTTATTTTTTATGACCGGACGATAAGCAAGGGAGGGGAGGAGGGGGTAAAGGATCCCGTTACACTCCCATTGAGGCGTATTGGGAATATGGTGTTTGGCCCATATTTTCTTGACCACCGGCACACTAGGGGTAAGCAAGGGACATAATAATTAAAATAAAATTCACAACGTGATATAATTATTGTGTCCCGTGGTGATCAAAAAAAAAAAAAAAAATTAAAGTAGGTGAGGGAGGTCTCCTACGCGGCAAAGATAGAACGTGACTATTGCTCATGCATGTCGTAAGAGGAGATATGAAATTGTGCATAGGGGTGGTATCCTAACCATGTAAAACAAATTGCTGCAGGAATAGCCACTGTACGAGTACAGGAATGCTGTGGTCCAGCTATTCTACAAGTTTTATAAGGCAGATTATAATGGTTTATAATGGTTTATAATGGTTTATAATGGTTTATAAAGGTGTATAATAGTTTGTAAGGGTTTATAATGGTTTATAATGGTTTATAATGGTTGATAAAGGTGTATAATGGCTTATAAAGGTGTATAATGGTTTATAATGGTTTATAATGGTTTATAATGGTTTATAATGGTGTATAATGGTTTATAAAGGTGTATAATGGTTTATAATGGTTTATAATGGTTTATAAAGGTGTATAATAGTTTATAATGGTTTATAATGATTTATAATGGTTTATAATGGTTTATAATGGTTTATAATGGTTGACAAAGGTGTATAATGCTTTATAAAGGTGTATAATGGTTTATAATGGTTTATAATGGTTTATAAAGGTTTATAATGGTTTATAATGGTTTATAATGGTTGATAAAGGTGTATAATGGTTTATAAAGGTATATAATGGTTTATAAAGGTGTATAAAGGTTTATAATGGTTTATAATGGTTTATAATGGTTTATAAAGGTTTATAATGGTTTATAATGGTTTATAATGGTTGATAAAGGTGTATAATGGTTTATAAAGGTTTATAATGGTTTATAATGGTTTATAATGGTTTATAATGGTTTATAAAGGTTTATAATGGTTTATAATGGTTTATAATGGTTGATAAAGGTGTATAATGGTTTATAAAGGTGTATAATGGTTTATAAAGGTGTATAATGGTTTATAATGGTGTATAATGGTTTATAATGGTTTATAATGGTTTATAATGGTTTATAAAGGTTTATAATGGTTTATAATGGTTTATAATGGTTGATAAAGGTGTATGTTGGCGTCTGTGGCCTAATGGATATGAACGCAGTTTCATAATCCAGATATACCAGGTTCGAAACCTGCTGCAGGCGGTTTGGTAGCAGATCGCTTTGTGTGGATTTTAAACAATGGTATAAGCGCCGTACCGTTCAGAAAGCAATGGCAAACTACTGAATGAAAAAATTGCCTAGAAAAATCACAAACAGCCAATAAAAGCTGGGGTTGATTGCCACGTCCTGTAAAGGATAAGCAACTAACTTTTTTTTTTAAAGGTGTATAATGGTTTATAATGGTCTATAAAGGTGTATAATGATTTATAAAGGTTTATAATGGTTTATAAAGGTTTATAATGGTTTATAGTGGTTTATAAAGGTTTATAATGGTTTATAATGGTTTATAATGGTTTATAAAGGTTTATAATGGTTTATCAAGATATATTAAGCTGCAGTGGTCACTGTATGCTCCATGAGGATCACAAAGGAACATGATGATGATCAATGCGCATATTTCGTGGAGAAACATGGCAAACATCCAGTAAATGGTGACACGTGACAAGTTAAGCTCAATGGTTATGTCTTAAACGAGCTAAAATTTCCTGCAACAAAACAGAAGCATTATCTTTAATCAAAGAACAACAAAGACATCATATATTATGTTTCTTTTCTTTCTCTCTATGGAGCATTGAACCGCCACAGTAGCTGGCCACTTAGCATAACGCCTGCTCCAACGTTTTCGTGTACTCTTGTAGTTATGGTTACGGTACTGTAACAACTTGTGTTATATGATGCGACTGCCAGTCTCATGTACAACCTCATATCGCCTCTTTCGCCTTGCCTGAAGTAACAATAGGCCTATTATTTCTTTGTTTTCACAGAGACCTCTTGAATGATATGAGCCTGATATTGACATGAATTTAGTGTAGTTGAATAGACTTTAACACGTAATATACCTGGGTAATGTGGGCTGGTATAACATTAGACAATCGGCCCCATAACTGTAACCGCACGACATAATTAACATACTGGATGAGAGGTCACAGCCTTTAGGCCTTGAAATACAGCAGGAAAAGACAAAGATTGTGGGAATAAATACATCAAATGATAGAAAGATTACTTTTTGGAAAAGCATTCCTACGCGGTGTGGAATCGTACAAATCTTGGCAACAGTATAGATAAATGTTGTTTTAATATGTAGAATAAGGAGTAAGCAGACGACGCTGGCGCTGGATAGAAGACACAAAGAGGACACTTGTTGATTCTTCTGGAATGCTTGTGGTAAGAGTGGCTGGAAGAAAGCGAAATACACGCTAGAAGAGAACCGGAGACAGACATGAACAGGATAGTAAGTTGGCATTACTTTGTTAAAAGCTTATGTTCCGTAAAGATCTTTAGCTGTTGGTACAAGACAATATGACTTGGCGAGTGTTTGTTGAAGGCCAACGTTCCATGGGGCGATGAAAAGTAATGCTGATGATGATAACATTAAAGCAAAAAGTTTAAGATGTAGAACGTATTTCTGGATATTGTTGACATATCAAAACAAATTTATTTGTATCTGTACATCTGTTTCCTTCTTTGTCCCATTCATGAGAGAGAGTGAGAGAGAGACAAAGAATTACGTGCTAATACAACTATATTGAAATCCCTGGGTAGTGCCCGACAGTCTCAGGGGAAAAGGGGGGGGGGGGGAAAGAAAGAATAAGCCTACTGTTTATTCAGGGATGACGTAAGACATGACGATTATGAGGTTTTATGTACGGCTGGCAACCTCATCATATAAAACAAATTGCTATATAATCCATCTAGAGTTTTGGCGCGTCTCCTATAAGGAGCCTTGCTGTGGTGATGCCTCCGTGCTCCAAAAGGAGTTAAAGAAAAATTGATAATCACGTTTATAGTGATGAATGGGAGCATGAGACAGCGCCTTGTGAAAAGAGAAGGAATTGAATAAATCGAAAATAGGAAGACAGTGCGAAAATGGGACTGATGGAAGGATACAGTGTAAAGATACAAGCGCGAAGTATATATTACTGAATAAAATCAATAAGAGACAGAGAGTGGAAAAGTGAGACTTTGTGGTCAGAGGCAGAGGGCGAATTTGAGGATGAGGCGGACGTTGGGCCGGCTGTCATCACTTCCGGAATGATCTCGCGCTAAAGATTAAAGAAAGGTTCGAATTTCTTCAGTCTGTGACTGTCCATTGACCACCCTAGGAGCACGATCTGTGCACGTCAGACAGCACGTGGCCACACGCACACGGATACATACACAGATACACACACGGATACTCACACAGATACACACGCAGACACACGCATAAGTGCGTGGGTATACGAAAACTGGCCGTGGATATTATACACAAACAAAACTAGCAATGAAGAATTAAACTGAAAGTATTGCCTCAATGACCTCCTAAGTAACGAGAGAAAGGATTCAAGAAACTGTACCAAATAAAAAGAAATAGTTAAATAAATTTAATACATTTGCTTGCTGTTCCATTCTCACTCTATTTCTATATACACAAATAACAAATTTAAAAATCAATTATGGTTAACAGTTTGAAAATGAATAATTCTGTTAAAAAAAAAGTATTCATCACAGGATCATTTCCTGAGATAATTCTCTGAGAATTAATCTGAATCCCAGTGATCGAAAAACTTTCATTACATTTAGATTAAACAGGTTTACATTTACCTCTACATTGGTTGAAAAGGATCACAGTATAATAAGTATGTACACCATTTCTCTCATCATTCACTCCTTGCTCCATATGGAACTTAGGACTACCTCTGCTTTTGGTTCTCTATAAGAAACCCGCATAAAGCAGTCACCAGCCCTTGCAGTGGTGGTTCATGAAATCATAATTCTGTATGCTGATGTTGCCAGGATCGTATGACTTGAACATCCACTAGAAATTTTCACATATTAATATTCATATGTCAATATATACATATTGTTTTTCGTGTTAATAATGCAAAATATAGAATTATAAATGAACAACTTACCCCAAAATTGTCTTTGGGATCACAGCTTCTGGCTAAGAGAAATAGTTAAGGTAGCTTTTTAAGATGCCTCTTCCATGTGTTCTGGTGTGTAACTTTACAATAATGTCCCACTCTGACTTCGTGTTCAGATTCCTAAGATTCCGGTTTTCCGTGTTAATAAGGAAGAGTTTTCCTGGGATATAAGTCCTCAAGATGCTCAAACAAGGTCGAGTCCGATGAATGGAATTCTGATCCTATTCTTTACTCTGGCTGTCTGGCTGATATCTTGATGAGTTGAATTTTCACAGTGCTTTCAACCGACTAAAGTGTCAGGTCATATTGCAACTTTCGTCCCACGCAGGTTGTTGTTTACTATTAAACCAGGCTCCAATCAGAAATGTTGTTATGTTTACACCTTGAATGCCCACCAGTAATTTCAATCATGCATGTTATGATGGCGTTTATTCAAACATTTTGCTCATAGGAAAATTCTGCGTGTTATTTAAAAGGTCGGTTTCCAAATATGGAATTGTTATATCCGTCGATTCGCGGTAATGATTGCACTACAACTCCCTACCATATCACAAATAATGTTTTCGTAACACTTCAGTCCGGAAGCTATTACGATATTCCGTCTTTCTGGTGCATGTCTGTAATATGTCCGTAGACCAATACTTTATCTCCCCGACCTTGTGCCATCACCGAGCCTCGTTTGATCATCTAGGCTGTGATTCTTCACAACAGTAATTAGGAGCTCACACTAGCCATATCAGAGATAAGCGAGCTCACTTGGCCATTTTCGTGTGAATCCTGTGCCCAATGTCTGGTACACAAGACTTTTACCAACATGACTGTCCGTCAAGATTGCATCACGCGTCTACACTTTCAGCAGGGATGAACAGGTAAACAGACACGAAGGATTATTACAGGAAGAAGTGCAAACAATGACTTGAAAATACCAATTACCTGTCGGAAGGTAGGGGAAGAAACTGTGCCGACAACTGAACAGTGCACACAATTCGCACGCTCCATAAAGGTAGCTAACTCGTAGGAGAAAATACAAACCAAGACACCAGCACCACTGGTGTGATGAATAGGAGAACCATTAACTTTATCTTGTTGGTGTAAATAGTTTTCTTGTGAAATTGTATATACCTTAAGTGCACATTTGTATCATACATTAGAATCATTAAATTGCATTGTGTCACGGGTTGCCTTCCCTTGCTCTGCAGTGATGATCCAACAATGGCCAAAACCTAGAGTGTCAAATGTGGGTCTTCAAAGGTATCTACCTTCGCACAAAATTACTCTTGACAGAGATGCAGATAGAAGGATGATGATGCTTCTACCTTGAGGGAATATACACAAGATATTTCAGAAGTCAAGAACAATGCAGAATGCGTCCAAGCATTGTTAACTTTTATCTGCACGTCGCCTATTGTGAAAAGGTGTGTTATATAATTTAATTTAGTTCGTACAAGCCCCCTAATGAATTAACAGTACAAAAAAATTCGTATTCTCTCTCTCTCTCTCTCTCTCTCTCTCTCTCTCTCTCTCTCTCTATATATATATATATATATATATATATATATACACACACAAGTGGTTCATGAATATATCATTTTCACATGCTGATGTTGCCAGCCTCGTACGGACCTGTATAACCATCAGCAAATTCGAACATGTCAATTCAAAGTATTTAAAATATGTTACAACTCACCCCTATAGGAAAGATAGATTTTTTGCTCAGTTGAAAAGTCTTGGCAACTTGATAGAGATGCCTTGAACATGCGTCAGTGGTATTATTTCTAGTTATAATCCCTCTGTGACTCTGTGAGTAGGCCCTGTAGGAGTACAGTTTTCGTATTAATATGGAGAATTTCCTTGTTGTAGTGATCAAAGGTGCTCCAATACGTCTGGTCCTATAAGATCAGAATCCTTACTTCTTTTCTTTCCTGGCTTTAGTCCGAGCTGTCTACCTTTGACGATTCTGGAATGCAGTGTGTTTTAGCCTCCAAATTATATTGCACTTTTCCTGCCCACGCTTCCACCAGGTGTTTCCGACAAAACTTCCAATCAGAAAAAAATGTTTTATTTTTGACTTTCATATGATCGAATCCATGAGCTAGATAGAATGTAGCAGGTCGGGGTTGTCAGTTATTTACTCTGCCCTGCACGTTTTAAAATATCATTTTAAAATTTAAACGTATGACCTCATCTCCTATATATTGCCCAACTTCTTCCGTCCTCTTAAGTAACCTTTCAATTACGATTTGTAACCTCGCCTGCAGTTAGTGTCCTCGCTAATTTGTCTACTTAGACGGGTTTCTCTGTAAAAATTACACAGACAGTGTCTGGACGGAAGTGATTTAAGCAATTATCACCCGTACCTTCCTGGTCGCCAGAAGGATAAGTCGCGACATGTCGTTGCAACTAGACATTTTCTCCAGACATCATCTGGTTTTCCTTTTGTATTTTCAGCCCATGTTTCTGAACGCGTTTGTAGTGAACAATGCGCCTAGACGGACATACTGTTCTTGGCGGAAAAGGATTACGAAACGTCAACAATCATTTTCCCGTTTACCGTAGGAAGCAAACCTGATTCAACAACTTAAGCGATTAGAATTAATCCTTTAAGGATGGTCAATTAGCCGTGAAATAACACTATTGCAGAGGTAAACACATCTAAGGTGCGGCGATGGGGCAGACTCCATTCATATAGTAAAATAACACACTTGGGGCATAGGATAAGTCTAGAGAGAAGGTGACTTACCTGTCAGTTCTCATCTACACCTATAACCTGAACTGTGTGGTTAACTACCTGACATGTCTTCTGCCATCCCTACATGTAGTTCACCAGTTCTCTTCTATGAATCTGGGAAAATAAATTTCTATCCAACCTCTATCACGCCACAACTAGTTATTATCTAACTTTCATCTCACCACAGCTTTTTCAACATGTTACTGGCTGCAAAAGAGTGAGAAGCTTAGCAGCCCTAGTTAAACAACATCAGCAACAACTCATTTGAAAGCTTCCGCAATACCGAAAGTTGATGGGGCAAAAAATAATGATTGTTTGATTCTGTCATCTCATCTGTTGTTGTATTCAACATACATTTTTTCCACATGTTTGTTGTGTCATATTAGATTTTATTTGCTTTCTGCAGCTTAAACTGTATAATGAACCCCTTTTGCGTATTGTCGAGAGTACACATGCTACACTCTGGGAAACACTGGGCTAGATAAAACAGTGTCACGGTGTTCGATGGAGTGTCAATATTATGTTATAATTCACATACAAATTAGAGATGTATCACACAACTAGATTATCTTTCCGCAACACACAAATTACGTCCCCTTGGTTTTTAATTACAGGGAGGTAATTTCCTTTCTTCCCGCGTTAACGCACAGGGTGTTAGGAGTTATCTTTCAGCGAGTTATCTTTCGACTGAAATAAATAGAACTTTAGATAATCGAGACAAGAACTGTTTAACGGACTGGCTGATGCGACAAGGATGTTTTCTTGACACAGCCTTATCAAATAAATTATACACTACCCTTTTATTTTTCGCTACTTATGAAGCATGAAGCCACCATTAAAGCTGGACTCCTTGCAGAAAGTCGACACCACGCATCCACATGCTTTGGAAGCAGTGGTTTCTTTAACAATTTGTCTGACATGATGATGTTGTCAGCTTCATGCACAACCTCATATAAGTTGCCTTGTATGCCTGACAACTTAAACACCAAATTAAGATTGAATGAGAGCTGTGAAATTTCCGTGCTTCTCTATGGTGCTGATTGCTGGACAGTAACAGAGAAGGAAATGTTGAAATTGTCCTCTGTCCACACAATCTGCCTAAGGAAAATTATCCGAATCTTTTGGCTGAATACCGTCACCAACCAAGAACTGCTTACTCGGAGCATGCTAGCATGTCATCATAGCTGGCAGACGCTGGAGTTGGGTTGGCCATGTCCTCAGAGGAGACCTCAATGCCATCACAAGAACAGTTATGCTATGGACCCCTGGAGGAAAGCGAAAGAGAGGCCGCCCAAAAACAACTTGGCAGAGAACTGTGGAGGCCGAGATACAAAGAATAAACCAGAACTGGAGCACTGCACGAAGAATGGCCGCCGACCGAGCAAAGTGGAAGCTGTTTGTTGCCACCCTACAACACGTCATCTGACGTGATGGCCACTGACTGCTTTGACAGCCGGCGGCTAAGGATCAAAGAAAAAGAAGAGTGACATGCGCGAGGAAGCAATAGTCCTACACTTACTTTGTCTCGTCAGAGATCCCGGAGAACGATACGGGACATGTTACAGATGAATGCTAAATTCTTATAAATGATGATGATGATTAAAAAAATACTTTAATTCCTTTTGCTTGTTTTGGTAGACTCTCCCCGTGAAGCTACGTAGAGAACTGAAGTTTTCTTTTTGAAGCCAAATGCAGAGCTGGAAATTAATCAACTGATAAATGATCAAGCTGAGGATGATGAGGCCATTGTGTACACTGATGGGTCACTAATCAGTGGTGAGAAATCAGGATGGGACAGGGTCGTCGCGGAACACAGCGGGGTTTACATTATAACAACCTCCAGCATGAGAATGGTGGTTGAGGCAGTTACTGCAGCCCTGAGGTGGCTATCTGAAACTCAATAAATCAGGGCAATTATTGTGTCAGACTCTCAGTCCATGCTTCAGAAAGTCTAAAAATGGATGGCTTCGGCATGAATGGATAACTTCCATAGAAGCTTCGAATCTTCAGGAACGTGTTCGGATCTACTGTCCCGGTCATGCAGGGGTACGCAGCAATGATAGACTAGATTCGATAGCATCCATAGTGAGCGCACTGAATATGGATAAGGGACAGATACTAAGGACAATTAGTGATATTCTATTAGAGAATGACACTGCAATCGATGAATCATCAAGGGATTGCTGGAATTTGACATGACACATAAGACTAACAGAGATGGACATTTGAGATAATTCATCCTGCGTATATATATATATATATATATATATATATATATATATATATATATATATATATATATATATATATATATATATATATATATATATATATATATATATATATTAAATCAGCGCATAACAGAACGATTAGCATTCACACTCTTCGACATTTGCTGAAGGAGACTGAGCACCTATGTGTTTGGGGGAATGCAATGACGTCGACTCTTATTAACAATAACAGTAAGTCACATGGGTCGCTTTGATCATGTGAGCCAGTGTTATTGTATGATATCTAGAATAGTATTTACCAATCTACCTCTTGCTCTTCCACGTACATTAAAAACCAGATCTCCTACTGTTATAGATACATCATTGATAAACACTATTATGTCTTTATATATACATATATGATGCAGGATGTAGTTCCTACGAGTCTTCTGACATCATTATTTCTCATTCTGTCTCCTGATAACATAAATGGATCTTCTTAAGCATTTCCTTTCACCACGATGGTTTTCACTTTCTCTGCTCTAGTCAGGGACAATATTTGACACTGATAGCATAGAGTTGGTAAGAACATACTATTTTTCAGTTGTAGTTTTGTTTCCACATTGTCTTACTTGTGGGAAAAGATTGGATTAGACTGATTTCTTTTAGGGTGTGACTGCGTGTGTTTAATGGTGGAGTCAGGCAGAAGGGTTTCCTGCAACTGCCCTACTTAACATTCCAAGCTCAGTTTTTGTTAGGCGAACTGGTGGAGTTTGTATTTACGCTGTCTTGTACATCCAGTAATTCTATTGTTGTGTTTAAGTAGTGTGATCTCTCGTTTCTTCTTGCTATCTTGTAAATACGTTAACAGGTATCCCTTGTTTTCGTTCGTTGTCAGTCACGCATTGTATATATTAGTCTATCCCTGCTCATTCCTTGTCTGTCATCTTATCCCTCGTGACTGGTAGTTATCGTAGTGGTGGGTGTGTGTCTTATCATCTGTGGAATGTTCATTTTTGCCATTTGTAAACATACTGAGTAGAACTGAAATACTGTCAGAGTACAGCACCAGGGTGAGTGCTAGTAAGATACTGTGGTGTAAAAGCTAACTTAGTGTTCAATTTTTGTGTCGGTGCCCCTTATAGTTGTGAGGTGGTATAGCACCAAGAGGTATTATTAGCTAGTGGGAGTCAACTACCGACTATAGTAAGGGTCTTCTCAGCTGTATCACAGAGACTAAGCGGTCGTAAGGACCAAACCTAGAGAGTAAGGAGACATTAGCCAAGTGGCAGAGAAAGGTTATACTGAATTGAGGGGTGAAGTGGATTATATATACATTGAGGGGTGAAGTGGATTATATATATATATATATATATATATATATATATATATATATATATATATATATATATATATATATATATATATATATATGCGCATGTAATTGCACTGTGAGTAGTGATATTGTTATTTATATACCATTACTGCATACTTTGTAAGCAGAGAGTTATCTGTTGATATAAGTGAAGTGTTTATAGTATATATGATTGAGTAGTTGCATAGTAAGAATCTATAGCAAAAGAAGCAGAATTATGGACAATATTGAGTATCGTGAGTGTACATCATGGACTTAGAGGGTTTCATTCGGATAGGCAAAGAATGTGGGTACACTGGGAAAGAACTGATGGATGTTGCCAAGGCAGAATACCAGTCAGAGGAAAATCAAAAAGCTTTGAAGAAGAAGAAGATTGAGAAGCAGAAGCATGAAGAGAAGGAAAAGATTGAGAAACAAAAGCAGGAAAGAGATGCTCGCGTTGAAGAGTTAGAGCTAAAAAGAAGAGAGTTCGAAATACAAGAAAAGAAGATAAAAGAAGATAGAGAATTTCAAGAAAATAAGACGAAAGAAGATAGAGAATTTCAAGAAAAGAAGACGAGAGAAGATAGAGAATTTCAAGAAAAGAAGATAGAGAGTTAGAATTAGAAAAGGAGAGAATGAGAGTAGCTCTGGAGGAGAAGAAGATTGATAAGGAAATACAATCAAAGAGATTAGAAGTGGGTGCGAGTGGTCAGAACTCGACTCCGAGGGAGTCTCATCGTTCCTTTCGGCTGCGTCTGCCGAATTTTAATGACAAAATTGATAGCTTAGATATTTTTCTTGAGAGGTTCGAGGCCAAATGCGTAGCCTGGAAGGCTAACAGAGACGAGTGGCCATCTCTATTATCCACATTGCTAGTGGGGCCTGCGATGGAGACTTTCTATAGCCTCCCGCTGGAAGAGCGGGCAGATTACAACAAGGTGAAGGAACGGTTGCTCCGGAAGTTCCGTTTGACGGCTGATGGGTACCGAACGCGGTTTAGGAACACTATGCCAAGTGCAGACCAGTACTTCGAGGACTTTATCTCGAAGATCAAGCTTCTGCTGAATAGATGGATCGAGTTGGAAGGAATTCCAAAGGACTTTAATGGCTTGGTTGATCTAATGCTACGGGACAAAGTGTTGTCGTCTTGTTCCACTGAGTTGGTAGCATTTTTTCAGGAACGACAACCTAAGGATATTGCTTCTATAGCCCAATTGGGGCACCATTATGTCCTGGCCCATCCGGGCAAACCCATCCATCGATATGGTCTGCCTGACGCCTTAGTTGCAGGTGTCGGCAAAGTTCAGCGACAACCATGGCAAAATCAGTTAGGCGATGCAGACAGGTGCCAAGAGCAGAAGGACGATAGGCCCTTCCGTCCCTATCAGCCACGCAGAGGGAATTACGATAACTTCCGACCTCATCGGTATGGTCGGTCGAACTGGCACAACCGACAATGGAAAAGTGATAGCGACGAAGGAGAGCGCCAAACGCGAAAGCAGGTACGCTTTGAGGAGTCTCGTGACGAAGATCGGGTTTACTATAAAACAAAACATTCCAAGCGGAGGAATGGGTCCGCGGATAGCCGATCGTCCGACTCCGATGCGCGGTCTTCACCAATTAGCAGTCCCAGCAACAGTCCACGCGAGGAGTCAAAAAGGGAACGCAGATGTTCCAATTGTAATGGCAGGGGTCATTTTGCTGACGTGTGCACTACCTCAATTGAACACGCGAATTCCGCTTTTGTGTTAAACACAGCCAATAGCAAGGACTGTGTGGGGTGTCGACCTCTATTTCATTCAGGCGAGAATATAGTGTTACACTGCGGACATGCGGTACCATGTCTATCGGCGGTCCATGAGACTGGTAAGGTGGCACTCCACAAAGGTGTGGTGGAGAAGAAACCAGTCTTGGTGTTGAGGGACACTGGTTGTACCACAGTCGAGGTGCGTCGCTCGCGCATCGACGAATCCTGCCTTACAGGCATAACTGTGAAGTGTACCACGTTTGGGGGCAAAGTTTAGTCTTACCCTTAGTCGTGTATTAATGTGGACACCCCATTTCTATCAGGGAGAGTGAACGCGTTTGTCCTTGAGAACCCAGTGGCCGATTTGATCGTCGGCAATGTACTTGGAGTGCATAACGCCACAGGAGGGGCTGAAGCAGGGTCTCAGCAACACCGAAGTCCCGGGGCGGACGATCAGGTGGTCGAGGTATCACCACCTGAGAAGAAATTACATCTGAGACGGGGTTCGCTGCAGGCGCCCATGAATACTCATAGTCCGGGGCCGTGGGACATGAATAGGAACAGTAGAGGCATATCTGATGGACTGATAGCTAGCAACCGCAAGGTATGGGTCCGCAATATCTCCCCCCCGAGTGCTAGCTGGCGCACACTCAGACGTGCGTTTAATGAGGTAGCGCCTTTTAGGTTCGTTGAGGTATTGTCATTTCGAGATAACACCAAGGTTGCACGAGTTACTTTCGCGAATAGGTGGGGTGCGCGTGATGCAGTCAGGTGGAAGCACATGTCGTTGCTTCATAACCACCTACTGATAGTCCAGCAATAGCAAGGGATAGGTATCGAGTTCGCGTTCAGTTAGGGTGCTTCGGTTAACGCGAACCGAACTGTAGAGTCTAACCCACGCCACCAGTACTGTTCTGATAAAATATAAGTTGTTATGTACAGCTTTATAATGTAGTGAGGATAACTGAGGAGATGTTTTACATGTGATAGTGAGGAGCAAGTAATTGGAACCATGGTAGATGTGTCTTATGTATTTTAAAGATCATGTTTATGCTATGCTATGATATGCTTATGAATTTCATGGATTATGGCGCCATAAAAGCAATTTGTTATATGTCTAAACCTTGTGACAAATGACTGTTTGTGCTATGAGAATATCAACTGTAATGTGTGCCTATGTAAGAGTTACTATTAATGTACAGCACACTGTGTTATGGGTGACCAGGGGAGGACAGTCGTTGTCATTTTTCACGACTGCCAGAACCTTGGGTAACCTACTTTATGTCCATATTGTTTTTTTCGGATGGTTGGAGAATGTAATGACAATGGTGGTGGGGAATTATAGCACTCTCTATTCGTGGGAGGATATGCTGTTAGTGGCATATGGTCGTCCAAACTCCTACGGGGGTCGAGCGAAGCTTCCTCCGATGGAAGAAAACTGCGTTTTATTTCTTAAGGGGGGGGGGGGGGGGGGGGGTGGATGTCACAGCGCTATTTTGCAGGGCATCTTAGGTATTGTGTTCGGCGAAAAGTCTGCCGGGCGAGGCCGGGGCTAGCCGAACCGGTAGGTCCTGTGACTACCGGAAGTCGGCAAATAAGACGCAAATTTGGACAGTCAGAAACTAGCCGTGGTCCAGAGTGGACGGATATTTTTTTCCCTTTGCCAGCAGGATTGCTATGCGGTTCATGTCATGGATTAATAACTGAGTGCTTGCCATATTTCGGTCCTGGTTGTTAATAACGTGATAATGCTTGAGCAGTGTAGTGTCTAGTTGGTATTATCTACAGGCCGTAGTCTAATAAGTTATCAATGATTTGAGTGTATCATTGTCACAGTTTTGCCGCTCAAGTTGAGCGATATTCATTGCAGTGTTTTCAGTGTAAGTCGTACTGTCGTGTATGATGCTGATAGATTAAGCTGCTAAGGCAAGTGTACTATGGTATTTCATTATTGTATTTGATGCGTTTATTGGCCGTGTGAGGCCTTGTTGTAGTGTGCAAATTATTAAAGGGAAGTTCCTGTTAAAGGTGTTCATTTGTATTGTCAGCCATTGTTGTGTGGTATACTCTTGGAAGAACGAGCCTTTAGTTATTATTACAAATCCACACTGCAGTGGTGGAACCACAATAAATGGGTTCTTAAATAGCTAAAGAAGCCAGAACTGCAAAGACACGTACATTCTTTGTTGCAGGCGACTTACAAGGAGACCAACTGCAGTGATGAGTGAAACAGGGAAGGCATAAATGAATGAGTGACTAAGTGTCTCAATAACCAAACGACAAAGCGAATAAAAAGATCACTGCGAACAAATACAAAATATTAAAGTGGACATTTGAGAAGGTTTGAAAAAAGAGAACACCTGCACACAACATGGATAACAAAAGAAACAATCAAAACAGAACAGAAAATAAGAAAGAAAACTCATATAGACGCAAAATGAAAAGTTCCATAGCCAAGCTAACAACATATACATGGAATCGAACAAAGACGGAAGTAGTATCAGAAAAGGAAATATACTGATGTTGGCAAGTGAGACACAACAAGCTACACGCAAAAAAATACGACATGCCAGCAGAGCATTGCACAGAGACTAACAGGGAATATCAAGAATTCAGAAGGATTTATCAAGTTCAGGAATTAACTCTTAGTATACGAGCTAATTTCATGACTACCATTACAGATTTTGCAATAAATAATTTATTTATAAAGATAACATAAAGTGTTATATATCAAAATGTGAAAAAATAAAACCCCCTATATCATGCACGTAACTAAATTGTTCAGTGGTTTTATCTTGGTACTTCTTCTTCTTCTTCCTCCTCTTCTTCCTGTCCTTTACATTTTCGAACTGAATAGGCTGAACTGCCCATGATAAACTTCCGGTGTTATGTATAGAGGTTCGCACTAATGACCTGTCATTGAAACATCCTTTTTTGAGGATGCGTAGATGGCAGGGAGGACAGTGTGATTCGCTTGCATAGCTAGGCGGTGTTGTCGCACGGAAGGTCCAGGGTTCAAATCCTGGGTAAGCCACTCATGTCTGTTGTTTTTCTGTTGTCTAGTGTTCTACTTCTTTATTTCCTACGAGTGCCTTATAACATACCTTTATATTTGTTTCATATTAATTTACTGTTTACAAGCCTCGTGGTTTTCCTTCCTTATGTGTTATAAATGTTTATACAATACCAAACCTACCCTCTGTCCTGTTCTTACTGTTCTAAGTCTACTATCATTTACTGGACACAGTATTAAGGTCTCTGTCTTGTGTGGACTGGCCTATACTGTATAATAGGGGAACAACAGAAGTGATTGCGTCATTAATAGGCTGAACTGCCCATGATAAACTTCCGGTGTTGTGTCTTGCGGTTCGCACTAATGACCTGTCATCGAAGCATCATTTTTGGTGATGCGTAGATGGCAGGGAGGACAGTGTGATTCGCTTGCATAGCTAGGCGGTGTTGTCGCACGGAAGGTCCAGGGTTCAAATCCTGGGTAAGCCACTCATGTCTGTTGTTTTTCTGTTGTCTAGTGTTCTACTTCTTTATTTCCTACGAGTGCCTTATAACATACCTTTATATTTGTTTCATATTAATTCTCTGTAACTCTCCAGCTTTCCACACCATAGAGAAGTACAGAAAGCACACAGCTCTGATATAATCTTAATTTTGTGCTTGTGCTGTATTGAGAGGACTTCCAGATGTTGTTTAGGCTAAAAAAGGCTGTTCTTTCTTTGTTCATTCTGTTGTTGATGTCTTTGCTTGCCCCGCCGTCTGGTGTTACTATGCATCCTAGGTATGTGAAGGTGTCTGTCTGTAGCAGTTGCTGATTCCTTACTGATATGGGCTCAGGGTTGCTCACATTGAGCGTCATGAACTGACTTCTTTAAATTGATGTTCAAGCCCACCTGCTGGCTATACTTATTAAGTCTATCCGTTTTTTCCTGGATGTGTTGATGTGATTGTGTTAGCAGTGCAATGTTATCTGCATATTCCAGATCTTCCAATGTAGAAAATGTAGTCCATCTTATTCCTCTTGGACTGCCCTCTGTTGTCTGGCGCATCATCCAGTCTATGACTGTTAAAAATAGAGTGGTTGATAAGGGGCATCCCTGTCGTACTCCTGTCATCACCTCAAAGGTTAGGTTGCTCTGCCCAACACTACATGTAAAGTTAGCATAAATGCATTTTACGATTGACACCATGCAGCTTGGAATTCCATAAGCCCTCAGTATTTTCCATAAACTGCCCCTATGTATACTGTCAAAAGCCTTTTCAAAATCAACGAAATTAATGTACAGCTGTCTTTGCCATTCTGAGCACTGCTCTATAATGTTCCTGAGGGTAAATATATGATCTGCACATCTTCTGTTCTTTCTAAATCCTGCTTGTTCTTTCCTCATAGGTCTTCTTTATTAAGTTAATGATCTTCATGGGAACTCCATAATGCCTCATCAATTTCCAAAGCGATTCTTTATCTACACTGTCAAATGCCTTTTCATAGTCCACGAATCCGATGTATAGCGGTGAATTCCACTCCAGACTTTGTTCAACTATTATTCTCAATGTGGCTATCTGGTCTGTACAGGATCTATTTTGTCGAAAACCTGCGTGTTTATCTCTCAGTTGCTTGTCTACGGACTCTTTTAATCTCTCAAGGAGGATTCTGTTTAATACTTTTCCTGGCACTGATAGTAACATTATTCCTCTATTATTATATTTTTTGCCTTATTAGGTGATAAATCCAAAACTGAGAAGAAACGTATGTGTGTCAACACTGTCCGATGGACTTAGTAATCCACTTTTGCCAGGAGGTAAGCTCCAGGGGGAAATAGTAACATGTAACGCCGAGTGAACAAAAGGAGGTGAACTGGAAAAAGGCTAAATTCCAGCACACGAATATTTTCCGGATGCGGTGATCTAGTGCTAAATTCACGTGAGAACTTTCAGAGGCTGGCACTAGCTGGTTCTTTCTGGGTTATGTGGTTGTATTATCTCCAACCACCTGGTGGTAAATGGGTTACACCAATATTGCCTGTATGTATGAATGGCAAATTATAACAGCTCGTGGACTGTATGCGCTTCGAGGCAGTATGTAATCCACGTAATAGCCGCCGGCGTTAACAATTTGGCAGTTAATCCGTCAGTTAAAAAAAGTGAGGCCTAGTAAGTGCTAAAGGCCATACACAAGGTTGTGGCAACGACGTTGTGGGTTTGTTCGACCCGAACGATCGACGCTAACAGACGTACAAACACCCACCCTCTCTTCTGTCTTCCACGAAAACGCATACAATTACACTTCAATAAAACATGCTCCACGTCCACGCCCGCCTCGGGCAAATTCCTCTCTCGTGCTTGGCTAGCGATCGGGGGGGGGGGGGGGGGCGGTTGGCGTAACACACACACGGTCAGCCTCGCTAAGGGGGTTCAGAAATTCACTTCACAACACGGTACTTGATACAGAATTGACAGGTGTAATCGACATGTACGTGGGAAATAAAATTAAATAATACTAGGATGGTTAACACTTAACTCAGGATTAATTGATAAACATCGAAGAGAACAACAATAAAAAATGCAATATGTACATCTTCCTTCTGTCAGTTACATCTTATCTCTCCCGTTTTCTTGTCAGTACACATTATCTCTCTATCTGTCTTCTTGTTATAACAGATTATCTAGCTATCTGTCTGTTAAGTCTCAAGCTGAATTAAAAACTGGTGGCGCGCTACATTAAATCACTTGCGGTCTTACGAAAGAGTTACTATTCGTTATGAAATAATTATTTTAAGCAATAGAATAGGTAACCCTGGGTAGATTATATCTGCATAAAATCGTATACGCTAACACTTCAGATAACTCTAAAACAATTATTTCACTCTTACCAGCTTCAAGGAATAATCTCCATACGGACTTAATTCACAACTGCTATCAACAGGAAGGATAAGATGCACGCATGCTAGAAAATCTGAGAGCGTGACGGATAGAGGGTTATTGAGACAGTCGCTTAAGTACTACCAGATGATGCCAGATGTTTGGCTCGCTTTCGTGGACCGTTCGAGATGAAACCGCGTAGTAGCACGTAATATGACACAAGAGCTTCTGGTCTCCCCCCGATTAAACAGAAATCCACGTACGCTAACCGCAGAGTTTCCTCCTGCGTTCTTAAAACAACTGTCGTGAAATGACGTCTGTCCCACATCACGAATTCTAAATATTCTGACCATACAGTGCGCCATACATTGTAGAAAGATAAAATACACTGACCAATGAAAACGCTTTCTTGGTCCTGTGTTTACTATCGCTGGGAAAAATAAAGATGGCAAGGCCCTATCTGTGTAACCTGATTAACTTCGGAATTTTACTACAGCATTTTAGAAGAAGTACCACTTGAAAGAGGGTACCAACACAATATTAGGAATGTTACTCTACCCGTAAGTAATAATACTTTTACTAATACTAATATAGGACGGGAGAAATCTTAGGTTGAATGCACTCGAAGCTTCAGGTTGTCCTAAATTTAGCAGTTTAAACTACGCATACAATAAAATGCAATTTGGAAACTAAAAGATTATTACATACATATACCTTGTATAAAGCCTAATTCTAAGTATAATTTAAGCTTCGAGGGAATAAAATCGCAACAGGAATAACGGAGATAATTAAAAAAGAAGTTTTCGTACATTGTACGATAGGCAAAAAGGTACCCACATTTTCGTATAGTGATTACATTCCTCGGGAAATCCATCTCGTACGTCCGAGGTCAAACTATAAGACTTGCCTAATAAACTCCGGTCAGTCACTATTATTTCAAAACACAGCTAAAGGAAAGGGGGGGGGGGAAGAAGAGCATATGTTAAAGCAAGTGTTTGCCTTCTGTACCTGATTAGCAGACCTTAATCAAACCATTTAGGGCTTGTCTGTGTGTGCCTGAGGGTTTAATCATATAACTTGAAAACCTACAACAAATAAGAAGAGGCTTCTCTTGATGAAGTTGCAACGAATGCAATGCCAGTCTATGGAAAAGTGCCAGCCTTTTCGTGTGTAGCAGTGGGAAGATTCTCATCTGAAGATTCTATCCAGCATCAGAGGGAGCCATCTGCAGTGACTCAGTTAAATTGCTCCTCAGGGCAACTGTGTAGTGTATGCCGGTTCACCAAGCAAATACCCGCATCCAGTTCAGGATGAACAGAACAGTATAGAGCTCAATTAACTTGTACTAATAACACTAGTAATTCTTCAGTGAAAATCAAGCAAGCTAGAAGGTCTACAGAATGATAAACATCATAACACAAGTGAAAAACATTTGTTTAACTGTTATTATTTATTTACTGTTATAAAATATTTGAGTTTAAAAATTTTCAAACAGAAAAGAGTAACTATTTAATTAAATTGTAAAAATTCACCAGCAGACTTTCTTAAATTCTTTAAGTTGAATTACAGTTCTTGTTGGTGAATTTAGTTATATAAATTACCCCTAGCAGAGTCAGAAACAATATTAAATACCATAATCACAGAGGCGGATCAGGAGAGGTAGCAGTTAGGGACTCAGAGTACTACATCACCATCTTCTCTGGGAACTTACATAGCTTGACCCTACCTTTGTGTCTATACACCCTTACTCTCTTCAGATAAGGGGGTATTACTGATAAGACCAGACTCTTATCTGGCATTATCCTGGTATCATCTGATACACCTTTATGTCCAGGATATCTTCTTATTTTTAATAACATCTGAACCTCTCGCGACAACAACAAAGGGATGACGCAACATGAGCTCGGCGCTCGCTTCGTGAGTGGTGTCTTTTGGCCACGATCAAAGCTCTCTCCCGTTCAAAGGAACGGAGAAATTACCCTGAGTTTTCTCGAATTAAAGGAGACCCGGGAAGTATTTAGTTTCCTGGGGGACCGATAAAAAAGGATTGTTTGATCACATACCGCCATGCGCGAGCAAGGAGATATGCATGAAGAAGGTATACAGTGCTGATTGACAGACAAGATGACAGATATTTCGCTGTTAGAGACAACGTTTACAGAAAAGTGGGCGGAGAATTTTGATAGACAGAAGGTAGACAGGTCAGAATGACGAGTAACCATACCGACCTAGCAAAACTAAGGGCAGACAATTCCACCGTCCATCACATGAAACAGGCGGTTTGCTAAAAAAAGCCCAAATAAGGTACAATTTTTATTTCAATGAGGAAAAAAAGGACCAACTCTGCACGCCTGGCAGTAGCATTCCGCCTACCTGTCCTGGTGAATAAAGTCTCTTGTGAAGCCTACAACTTATCAAGCTAAAGAAGTGTTTGTAGAGAAAGTAAGTGACGAAGAAAAGTGGACATTATTAGGAAGAAACTGAAATAAACGTCACCAATGGTCATAATGTGATGAGATAAACGTCACCAATGGTCATAATGTGATGAGATAAGGCCAAACAGAGACACAATTTCTTTATTTTGACTATTTTTGTGTGTGAGCAGATATATATATATATTAATATATATATATATATATATATATATATATATATATATATATATATATATATATATATATATATATATATATATATATATATATATATATATATATATATAATTTATATATATATTTATATATACTGAAGCACATTAAAAACGCACCACTATTATATATACTGATGCAGAGAAGCTGGAAAAAAATGTGTGGGAATGGATTTTCCCCGTGTTTGTCATGAGGTAGAGAGCGAATGGCTGCTGGAATGGAAAGTGCATGATTCAACCCACGGGTTTGTGTACAGACTACATGAAAACAATGAAAGTTACACGTGCAACACGATTCCCAACAGCTATGACCCTGAAAATGTGTACGCGTTGTGACAGTATACTCGGTATAAAAAGGCCGTTGAGACAAAACACCCAGTACATGTGCTTTTTTTTTTTTTTGCGTTCGCCCGCTAATACTCGAGGCGAAATCTCAGGTTATTATTTTATGTCTAACCTGACATTGATTTTACGTGAGTATCCCTTTATTTCTTGTACAGAGACAAGTGTCCCTCGCCATTCAGGCAAATACTCGCCGATTTCGGAGGTACCCATTGCAGCTGGGTCGGCTCAGGAGCCGCCAGTCCCTGGTCGACGACACTCCTTCAAATGTCCTCGCCAGGTCTCGAGTTAATCCAGTCCAAATCCCGGTCGACGAAAAATCCTCAAATGCCGTCGCCCGGGTTTGATCCTGTATCACCCGGTCGCCAGAGCGGTGTTGTAACCACTACGCTAGCGCGGCTCCCGTACATGTGCTTGAAATGCCACGACTATCTGAAAACGACCGCCAACGAGCCATTGGTATGTTGGAGACCGAAATTAGCTCGCGGGCCATTGCCAGAAGGATGAATTGCCACCACAGCACTATTGTACGTCTCAATGAACGTTACGGAACCACTCTACGAGAAACAGATCTAGATGAGTTAGACAGTCTAATATAATATATATATATATATATATATATATATATATATATATATATATATATATATATATATATATATATATATATATATATATATATATATATATCCACTCACATACACACACACATCAGTGACGACAGTGAGACGCACAGACGTGAAAACTATAACAATGAAATATCGATATTTGGGAACGAGCTGACCGACACACTAGAATAAGTTTATGTAAATGTTATTATCATAAGAATTTCACAACACAGTAAATAACTTTAGACTATCAAATCAATACAAAAATACACATAGGTTAAAGAATTACTAACAGAATATTAGACCCATAAGTGTAATCCTTTCCCCCTCTGTTTAGCCCACGATCCTGTTAGAAGAAAAGTGATAGCCCCCAAAGAGTCACAGATATATATATACTATGGTCTAGGATTTCCCTCTCTCAGTTAAGAACAGAGTTGATATATTAATCTATTCTAAGAGGAGAAACAAACATTAGATACACAACTAGCATATAAGAAATACAAAGTGGGTGAAATTTGTTATACAATAAAAGAGTCACTCATTCCTGCTCTCATTCTATTCATACAACAGTGGCCACTGACAATCTTGCTACTTACAGACTGGATTTTTCCCTTTCTGGAACAATCTTTGGGACATACACACATACAGCAGCGCCCGTTATTTTTCGCCAAGAGAACCCCAGCTCCCCAAAAGACAGAATCAAATCCACTGTTCCGGGGAGCGTCCCCTTGGTTATTATTATTTGGATTACTGCTTATGTCACTAGGAAAAAATCAGTTCCGGTAAGAGATTCCACAAAGCTCACAGTGTCAGAATCTTGAGGTTTCCAGTACTTTAGGAAATGTCGGGTTGGTACTTCACTCCGTATAAACAATTGATTGTCACACCACAACCTGATCAAAAACCATCGGAAATGTTATTGTTGTAATTTTTCTCGCCACATGTGGTGAATGTACATGAGATTTAGGGAAGAAAATATAATCTGGCTCGATAGGCCCAGTTATTGCATTTAGTCTTAAAGTTCGTGAAAAATGGGTACTCTGTTTCTTTCTGGATGCAAACGCAATGCCAGACAGTTGGTAACTTGTAACTCCACGTATTTAAAGACCTAAAATGTTTCTTCTGTGTTTTATTCTCACATATTGATAAACCGCTGGTAGAGGTTGGGCTGACCCAAATACTGTATAAGGAAGAGAAAAGTACAAAATACTTAACCATAATATTATACCAACATCCTATCCTACCCTCGCGTAAAATATACACTTCGGTTATTAACTTTAAGTTTGAGACTATAAGCTTAGCGCTTATCTCATCGTTTAAACTTCCGTGAAATAAATTCTAGTCATTACAAAAAAATCAATCATCATGAATTAGCAATATATATAAATATATTTCGTCAATACTCAATGATGAATCAGTGCATTTACTAGTTAGTTAAAATATTCTCGGACTGGTTGCTAGCAATTTAATTAAATTTATTTATAGCTGTATGAGTTTTTAGCTAGAAATAGTAATTTATTTTCCTATTCACTATAACGCCGTAAACTTAAAGAATATAACTGACTTATAATTTAATCACTCTGCACATAAATCTAGTGAAGATATAATAGGCGATTTACCACTAAAATCACTCACAAATACTATCAATATTATTTACCTCGCACAGTATTACTTAAAACTATCCTCCAACGCAACTGAGAAATTCTACTTAAATAAAAGTGATTTCTAGAACGTAGCTAGGTTGTCTAGCGAGACTGTGGATGTTTGAATGAATGAAGTCTAAAACTGCTTTGGTATAAATATATCTCGGACTGGTTGCTAGCAATTTAAATAAATTTATTTATAGCTGTATGTGTTTTTAGCTAGAAATAGTAATTTATTTTCCTATTCACTGTAACGCCGTAAACTTAAAGAATATAACTGACTTATCATTTAATCACTCTGCACATAAATCTAGTGAAGATATAATAGGCGATTTACCACTAAAATCACTCACAAATACTATCAATATTATTTACCTCGCACAGTATTACTTAAAACTATCCTCCAACGCAACTGAGAAATTCTACTTAAATAAAAGTGATTTCTAGAACGTAGCTAGGTTGTCTAGCGAGACTGTGGATGTCTGAATGAATGAAGTCTAAAACTGCTCTGGTATAAATATATCTCTGATGAAAGGAAAATCATTACATTATCGAAACCCCAGACTCTCTCTACCACATGTTCGCACCTACAGGAAAATCTACATAATTCTATCTCATTCTGCGAATTTCTCACGCTGAAGCCGAAACAGGCTCGCAAATCGAACGGACAGTCTCTCTTTGATCTTGCGTAACATGGTTTACCAGACCGTGCAAGAGATTTCTGCTCTCGAGAATTCACCCTATTACTTGCCTGCAGACTATGGTCATAAACGAAATACACGCACGCTCGTCTTTCATCTCAAATCTTTCACCTTGAATAATTAACTTATAGGCGAGCCGATTAGAGAAAAGTGATAGACGATCGTCTTACTTCTTATCCCTGTCGAGAACGAATTAACACGATTCGGTCTCATCAAAGAACCTAGCTTAACAGCAATAAAATGCGTTGCTAAATTAGCAAGGAAAAGACAAAGGTATGAATGGGAGAGTTTTATCTTAACAATCGAGCGTATGCAAAAAGAAGGGTAAAAGAGCGAAAGAAAGGTAAAAGAGCGGAAGAAAAAGGAAATGACCAGTGTAGAATAAAGATTAGATATCTGAAATTTATTAATCATAATATCTACGCCACAATAACGCACGTGCGCACACCGCATGCATTACTCAGCAATATCTACAGCAGCAGAACATTGTGACAATTGATTGGCCTGCCCTATCACCAGACATGTCCCCTATAGAACATCTGTGGGACGAGCTTGGATGCAGAGTCTACAGGCAAGGTTCTCCAGCTAATCTGCAACAGCTCGAAGCTGCTCTTACACGTGAATGGGAATTGATTCCCCGGAATTTCCTTCAGAGACTTGTGCGTTCCATGTGGAGCCGCTGCCAAGCTTGTTTGCAAGCACACGGTGGACATACCAGATACTGAGGATAGTGTGAATGAATTTTTTTATTGGTTACATTTTTGGTTTTCTCCCTTGCCTGCACAAAATGTAATGAATTTCAAAACAATCAAATGTACAAATTAATGACCAGCATGGATTCATAGGAAAATGAATAAAGATTCCAAATATGTAAACTTGTAAACACTTATATCGTATTTACATTTCACACTCTGTTCCTGGATTATACAGGTGGTGCGTTTTTAATGTGCTTCAGTATATATAATTTCTGCAATTAGTAACTATATATCCGATAGTTATTAAAGTGCATTGATTTAATTTATAAACTGTCGTTATTAATTTAATTCCAGGTACATTTCGAAATTTTGTTCTTGTGAGTATTTAAAAGAATAATTGATATTTAACTAGTGAGTTATTAACGAGCTGCATTCACATCAGCTATTAATAGGAACTCCATTGGAGCGTAGGATGAGTTTAGTGAGAAGGTGACTCACTTCACAGCTGTCTTCTACAGCTACCATCTAGAACTGTGCAGTTATCTACCTGACTTGTCCTGTGTCATCCCTACTTCTATTTCACCAGTTTTCTTCTATGTTGAAATGGTGGAAAGAACCAGACAAATACTAACAGAACAAGAGGTGAGGAGGAAACATTGGTGTTGTAAATGGAACACATTCAGGAAAATAGCTAAGATCAAGACAGTAAATAAATAAGTATTACATACATAAAGGTATGCTCCTGGCACTCGTGAGAAATAAAGAAGTAGAAAACTAGACAACAGAAAAACAACAGACGGAGCGAATAGTAAACCACAGGTTGAAATGGTATTTAGAGACTGAGCAAATCCATGGGCCGGAGCAAGCTGGATTTAGAGAATGCTACAGTATAGAAGACCGAGTTACCTACTTGTCTCAAGTAGTAGAAAATGCCTTCCAGGAGAAGAAAAAGGTCCTAACGATCTGGGTCGACTTCAAGCAGGCCTTTGATAAGGTGTGCAAAGATGGCCTTATTGCAAAACTTAGGAGAAATGGGATCCAAGGCAACGTGATAAGATGAATCCAGTCATACTTGCGCAACAGGAGAACTAGAATCACCCTTGATGGTCTGCAGAGCAGAAAAGTGTTGCTCTATCAGGAGGTACCCCAAGGAGGAGTAAATTCTCCAACACTCTTCCTTGTTTACATCAATGACCTGGTAAAAGATCTCCCCGGTGGAGTGAAAGCTGCCTTATATGCAGACGACCTAGTACTCTGGTGCGCCGATGAATACGCCACCACAGCAAATTATAGAATGCAGCGCGCAGCAGACAGGCTAATGTCATGGGCAGAGAAATGGCTTATCACAATAAACACAGACAAAACCTCCACAACGCTGTTCTCCCTCTCCCCCAAGGACAAAGCAGCTAACATACACCTAGGGACAACCATGATCAAGGAAGAAAGCTACCCCACCTATCTTGGGGTGACATTTGACCAAAAGCTTACATGGAATAAGCATATTGAAAATACAGAAGGAAAGGCCCGAAGACGACTAGGCATACTTAGAAAACTAGCAGGTGCCAATGGGGAGCAAATGAACGAACTCTAAAGAAGATTTATAATGGAGTAAAAAGACCACACTTAGAGTTCGGCTCAAAAGCATGGTCATCAGCTGCTAACACACATCAGCAGTCATTGGACAGGGTGCAAAATCAAGCCCTCAGGCTCATTACAAGAGCCATGAAAACTACGCCAATATCAGAGATGCAGAAAGCTGCTAGACTACAGACATTGTCCTATAGAAGAGAACCAAAAGCATGATCCAGATGGAAAAGTAAAACAGTATGCCAGCAAACCCAATGAAGGCAAGACTAGATGATCTGTCATTGGGACGTTTAAAACGTAGCAGCTTTGTCCATCGGGGAAAAAGACTTAAAAGACAGCATCAAGAAGACCTATCCATGAAGACAACACCGCTGAAGCCCACCCTATACCCTGTACCATGAGAACAGACCAGCAGTACCCTCCATATTAATACATCAATCAGTAGTCTCACAAGTGGATACGAGTATAATGATCTGCTAAAACGAACTGCTACATTGAGTATGATCCAAGAAATCTATCCCGAACAATCATGGATACATGCCTACACAGATGGATCAGCAACAAGTGCTGTAAAGAATGGAGGTGCCGGTATCTTTATCTCATATCCTGACAAACACTATGAGACTAGGCATATTCCCACTGGTAAATTCTGTTCCAACTATACAGCAGAGGTTCAAGCTCTAGAGCAAGCTGCAAATATGATTTATAACACCAACTCTGACTGCCAGCAGTTAGTCATCCTCACAGATGCACTGTCTGTACTGCAAGATCTCAAGAGTGGTAAACTCCCGCATCTGAGAAATGAACTAAGCAAGGTAGCTGCCAAAAAGCGAACAATACTTCAGTGGGTACCATCCCATTGTGGTGTACCCGGAAATGAAAAGGCAGATAAACTTGCAAACAAGGGAGGAGAATGTGAACAAGAAGATAATGAAATCACATACTTTGAGAAAAAGAGAGCTATCCAGGCTATCAGAAGAGAACAGAATCAACCCAACGACGACTACCACACTCTAGACCGGCAGGGACAGATGACCATTTTTCGCCTCAGGACAGGGTATAACAAACTGAATAAACACATGTACAAGCTACGATTGTCTGCTTCACCACTGTGCACATGTGGATTAAACGAACAAACTGCTGAGCATGTTCTACAGGATTGTCCTTTGTACGACCAGTTAAGAAAGATATACTGGCCCAATGACTCAACACTAAACTCAAAGCTGTATGGAGCTAAAGAGAAACTCCAGACAACGGTCGACGTCATCATAGAACACATCTGACGGTGTAAACATCAAAGACGCGATCGCAAGAAGAAGAAGACAACAGACGTGAAAGGCTCGGCGGAGAATCGAACCCAGCACCATCCAAACGGCAACACGCCTATCTACGGAAGCGAATCATACTATCCTCCCTGCCAACTAGACACCACAAAAATAGCGCTTCGTGGACAGGAGTCATTGGCGCAATTTTCCACTCGCAACACCGGATGTGTACCTAGGGCGATCCTAGCAGGCTAATCTTCTGGAATCCCCAACATAAAAAAAAACATTAAAAAAAAACACACACGCGGAGAGGAGAATAAGAGGCAGGCTCTAAAAAGGATTTTAAAAAATCATACGGATAGAATTTGACCGGTTGGCACACGACAGGATTCGTGAATTGCTTGACGACCTATGTTTGGCAGGGAGCTGAATATTAATGATAGATGATGAATTAATTTTAAATGTTTACAACACATGATAGAATCATAGAAAACAATGAAACGCAATATAGGTTGAAGGAAAGAGAGTATCAAACAGTTTAACACAACGTCACGCGAGACAGACGAGGAGACGTCTTGAAATACATTCTCAGAAAATTACAAAAACCACTCTGAAACTTAAATAGATGAAGAGAGACTTTATGTGTGCCTGTGTGTGTGTGTGTGTGTATTTCTGTTTTTTCTTCCCAAGACAATAATGAAAAATATAATGAAGAATATGGATGGCTATCTGAGAACGAATGTGAAAGAGCTTGGAAAAAAATCGGATGGAAGTTGACAGATGCAGACGAGAATGGGGAATTATGTGAATGGGTTGACGAAGATTAAAGTCTGACAACCATAAAAAGAATTATAAAGAAAATAAAACACACGGTAATGTTGGGGAGGGGGGGAGATGAGGAGGATGTATAGATGATGATAATGATGGCGATGATAAATAAAAGAATGAAGTCAAAGAATCGACTATGAGCAATGAATATTTGACAACTCTGGAAGCCTCATTCACCGGCCCATTTCTGAGGCTCGTATGTTACAAAAGAAAGACCAAGTAGCTTTGTATTATCATTCTCTTCCTCCTTCTCCTCATCATCATCATCATCACCACCATCATCATCAGCATCACCAACACATTTCAGCCCCCCCCCCCCCCGCGCCCCAAGGAGCATATACATATATTTAACAAGCATATGCCACCTTTCCATGTACTGTGCTATCCGCTCAAAGTTTTTCAATTTATTCATTATCCCTTGCAGAAGTCGGATGTGTCGACCGAAAGGTGCAGATATCACAGCTTAGGCGTAAACAGACACAACGCAACCACCGTCCTTTTCAGGACGAACGAGGAAGAAGAAGAATGATCCCTTTAGTTTATGCTTCTCCCCCATAGTTTTTGTGTGTCCCTTATGTCTCTTACCCTGCGTACTCCAAAACAAGAACTAACTTGTAATGCTATCAACAGGTTTTGTTAATGTATGTCCTATCTAGCGTTCACCTCTTCTCCCCACCTTTTGTTTGACTGGTGGTTGCCTGGCTGTTGTCCTCCAGCTCCAGATTAGTGACCTTGTGATACTATTTTAATCCTGCCATTCTGTGCAAGTATCCATTATGAAAGTCTGTACCTTCTTGGTTGTGAGATTTGTTATTGTCCATTTCTACAGCCATACAATAGAACAGGAGTGACAGCTCAGTTCAATATTGTTATTTTTGTGCTTGACTTTAAAACCAAAAAAATTCCATATGTACTTTCTCTATGCTGTGTTACGCGCCTTCTTACCAGGTGACCTTTTTTATATCTTGAATAGTCGAGATGAATTATTTTTGTTAACTAGTCCACATTGTTGTTAAAGTTGTTGTGACTTCTTCCCCCCCCCCCAGTCCAATTTTGTGACTTGCCTGGCAGGTTTTAGTGTTACTTTCCTTTGTTTTACTTATTTGGCCTCTATAATACACAGGCGACAAAAAAAAGAAAGAAATCTTTTCATACACTGTCTACGAGCATATTAATAGTATACAGTCTTGTAAAAATCATATATCACCAGACTTAAAGGTCTTTTATATTTGGACATGCGCCATAATATAACCGACTAGGTTGAATGGGAAGCGCCTCGCCAAAACGAGGCAAAATTTTATTTAAAAGAAAATATGTTATAGTCTTACCTGTTAAACGTGTTTTAAAAGACAGAAAAGCAGGCTAATAGTATTAGGCAAATTAATTGGAAATCCAAAAAAAAAAAAAAAAAAATTATTAGGTCATCATACTGTTTATTTTTTATGCCTGACCGTCAATGTACAAGACTGTGACACATCTCTATGTACCTGCTTAATGATGACTAACAGCCAGGGCCGGCCATAGATCGGATTCAACCTACTTGACCTGCTCGGGCTATCGCGCTCACAGGTTCCCCGAGCTTGGGTTTCCACCTCAAGCTTTCAAAAAAGTGAACGAAGATTATTTCAAATTATATAATAGCAATGTACGTATATATTATACTGCATTTTGAACAATATCTATATGTATGAGACCCCCAATTAGTATGGCCGACCCTTGCATAAGTAACTCAACACCTTTGTTCATAGCTATAAGGGAACGTACACCTTATAACTTTGACATGACAGAATAAGGAAGATCGTGTCCGTCAGGGATTCTCAACTTATTTTTGCTCACCCCCCTTCTGAGCCTCATTTACCTTTGTGTGCGCCCCCCCCCCCCCGCGCCCGATAGCCAATGTTAGCTGGAAAAAAAGTGTTTTACTATCTTACTGTGCCCCCCCAGAAATATGGCATGGCACCTTGGGGCATACGGCCCACGTAGAGAACCACTGGTGTACGTAGTATCTACATTAGGGAATGTTGTACTTAAAATAAGCTGACGAGTTTTATGAAGGGATGTTCGTGTCTGTGACTGTATAGGCTTGGGCGCGAAAGTCTTTCCCTGTTTATAAATAAAGTGCAAGACGTGCTCACTTTCATTGTCCTATCACTTTGCACCTACATATTCAAAGTGCATGTCCACTAGTTGAGCCGCCGTAGCGTAGTGGTAAGTGCACTTGCTCCCTAGCTCGGTGGTCCATGGTTCGATCCCCCGTTGAGGTGGGATTTGTTTAGACCGCAAACGGCTCCGGAGACGACCCTGCCTCATGAATTGGGTACCAGAGCAACTATGGGAAGGCTAATGCGGCTGACCACATTACCCCTAGTGTGCCGATGGTCGAGAAAATATGGGCCTAACACTACAATCCCAATATGCCTCAATGGGCGTGTAATGGGTTTCTTTACCTTACATGTATGTCCACCAGTTGCTGAGTTTCACATTTAGATGTTTCACAATCACAAACTACTTGCAAACTTATAAAAGATAACCATGAGAAAGTCAACTACTGTATCTTATTATTGTGTCTGCCTTTCTTTTCAGCATTAATTTTCAACAAAACTTTCTGTTTGCATTAAAACACTATTTTTCTATTTCTTCAAGGTTGCAAGTCGAGATAGACGACAGTCTGCGAGTCCTGACAGAAGAGAGTCATCATAATAATTATTTAATCTTTGAAGATGACCAAAATATGTCATCTGTTTAACTTTGATTATTAATTAATTTTCTTTACATTCCTTGCATTTTACACTTCTTTATTTTGAATATTTTCTTTCAGTGACATGAGCCTCAACGTTCTGTATATCCAGAGGACCTCGCTTCATTCTTCTAATAATTTTTTCATTGTCCGTTGTAAAATGCCAGGAAACGAGACAGAATTACTGAACATGTTACTTGAATAAGATACGGGGAAGTAGATTTAAGCTACAGACATGACAAAGTCACCAATGGAGAAATGATGACAAGAACCAGACAAGTGCCAGTGGAACAAGAGTTGAGAAGAAGACGCTGGCGATGGATAGGACACACATTGAGGAAACCTGTTGATAGCATTACAAGGCAGTCCTTGTTCTGGAATCCTCAAAGTAAGAGAGGCAGAGGTAGACCAAAAAGAAACACACGGAGATGAAAACTGGAGACATCAGTAACAATGATGAGGACGACGTGGAAAGACCTTGACCTGATGGCACGTGACAGGAGGACTTGGCACGTGACAGGAAGACTTGGCACGTGACAAGAAGACTTGGCATGTGTTTGTTGAAGGCCTGTGATGGCACGTGACAGGAAGACTTGGCATGTGTTTGTTGAAGGCCTATGCTTCTTTGGGAGCTAAAGAGTATTGATTGATTGATTAAAGTAGGGATTGTAAAAAGTAGGGAAATACAGTGAATTATCAGCACAGGACTAAAATACTTCACTGAAGGGTTGTGCTCCTCGAGGACCTGAAAGATAGTATGTGAATGTGTCAGACCATAAACTATCACCTTTGATATGTGTCAGACCATACACTATCACCTTTGATATGTGTCAGACCATAAACTATCACCTTTGACATGTGATGAGAAGAGGACTACTCGATAAGATCGCGACTACCGGAAAATAGAGGGGGAAATGAAATATAGAAAGACAAAGATGAAAAGGGAATAGGTTACCTTGACAATAGGGTAAGGGAAGACATCAACAACGGAACTGATTGAGTGCATAACAAATCATCTTGTTCGACATTCTCGCTCAAATAACCACATCTAACGCTTTTATAAAGCTGACAGTCCGTCATAGGCTTCTCTTGTAACCATACAGTTTCTCCCTCAGCAGGGTTGGAGAAGGCCACGCTGTCACCCTTGTAGTGTGAGGTTTTTTATTGGCTCTAGGATCAGTATAGTACTGACAATTACAGAAATAGAATTTCTGCAGAAAGTGGTGAAGTCCCAGTGTCTGAGAGAACTACTGGTATCACACATTAGTTACGGCTGTGAATGAGCTGATCTCGAAAAATTGGTAGAGTGGAGACAGTCATACAATTGCCACCCCCGCTGTGTAACTAACTGTGATATTAAAAAACAAGGAAACAGATTGTACTTAACAATTATAAAAATTGACAAGTCATTCAAATACAATTTCCTTATTATTTATTTAGTATATACACTATCTACTCTTGTGCTGAAGGATGGATGTTGGAAGATGGAATGTAATGGATTTGTAAGTTTACAAATGATTTACATATATACAAGGGGATTGACATAAGTCTTGGGCCTGACCATGAAGGAGTCACAGGAGGAAGATGAAACTTGGCAAATTTAAATTTCATCATATTTGCACTGAATGTGTAAAGTACGCGTTTGTTTCTTCAATGGGTTTTCCCGCTACGGTGCACGGTGCAATGTACCCTATTGACCGGATCTGCTGCTCCAAAGATTTGACAAAACAACGATAAAGAAGGAGGCCAGAGTTGTGTTAAAATTTCTGATGTTTCAGGGAAAAACACCTACAGAAATACACAGGGAGATGGAACCAGTGTTTCGTGATTCTTGTCCTTCATATAATAATAATAATAATAATAAATTCTTTAAGCACCAAACACGGCGCATAAGGCAGAAACCAGTGCTCTCCAGGTTGTTCGTTGTGACGCCACTCCTCTTAGCTCTTGCACATTATTTAGGCCCAACGTTCTTCCTTCTCTTATTATTGTCCTTCATACACTTCGGTGAAATAACTGGTGTCAACAGTTTAAGTCCGGCCGCTCAAATGTTGCTGATCTGCCAAGATTTGGTAGACCAGCCTCAGAGTGCAACGATGAAAATGCAACAAGAGTGAAGAAAATCATTGACCAGGATCGAAAAATGACAATTGTGGAGATAGCTAGTAGAGTAAAACTAAATGAAAGAACAGTTTATATAATTTTACACAACAGACTGAACATGAGAAAACTGTGTGCACGCTGGGTTCTGCGACTGTTGACACGTGAACAGAAGCAAACGAGGGTAAATTGCTGTTAACAGTTGCTCAAAAAGTGTCAGCCAAAAAATTTTTTGGAGACCATGGTGACAGTAGATGAGACTTGGGTACACCATTATGACCCCGATTCCAAAATTGCCAGCATGCAATGGAAAACCCCGGGCTCCCCAACACCTGTCAAGCCGAGGGCGCAGAAATCTGCAGGAAAAATGATGCTGACTGTTTTTTGGGACGGCATAGGTGTCCTTTTGAAAGATTATCTGCCTCGTGGCAACACAGTTAATGGACAGTACTATGCAGATCTTCTCACAAAACTAAGAAAGGTTGTGACCAGGAAACGAGGGATAACGCGCTCTCAAAATCTTCCTTTGCTTCAAGACAACGCGCCCTCTCACAAAGCACGGCTTGTGCAGCTAGCAGCCAACGATTTGAATATTGAAATTCTTCCACACCCACCATATTCTCCAGATTTGGCTCCATCAGACTTTTTTCTATTCCCAAATCTTAAAAAACAGCTAAAAGGAAATCATTTTGACAGCATGAAGAGGTTATACTGGCATGTGATGACTGGTTTAGTTTAAAAAATAGGGTGTTCTACTCCCAAGGTCTTTTCAAGGTCAAACAGAGATGACAGAAGTGTGTCAATTCAGACGGTGGCTATATTGAAAAGGAATAAACACTATACAAAATTTCAGCTCTCTGTGACATGTCCTTCATGGTCAGGCCCACGACTTATGTCAATCCCCTTGTATATATATATATATATATATATATATATATATATATATATATATATATATATATATATATATATATATATATATATATATATATATATATATATATATATATATATATATATATATATATATATATATATATATATATATATATATATATATATATATATATATATATATATATATATATATATATATATATATATATATATATATATATATATATACAGTAGAACTCCATTTATCCGAACCCCATGGGACCGAGCATCGTTCGGATAATCAAATGTTCGGATAATTGGATTACATAATGTATCGAGTACATGTACACATATTTCTAAAAATAATTAACCATCACAAGGAAAATACACTATAAAACATATTTACTTGTACTGTAATAATAATACCCACACTGTATTAGATCACTGTATCACCAAAATCTGTCATTACACTGCAGTGCATGTACTACTTGTATTAATTTTTTTTTTTTTAAGAAAGAGAAATGTTTTCAAAATAATATTACAAACGATTCAAAACCAGGCGCAACTTACGTATACATGTACTTGCACAGATGTAGCCCACTATTTAAAATAATGAGGAATCCTCTTTTGCACCAAACTGGATAGTCTCCTTTTGGTTCCTAAGTCCCGCATTCTCTTCAACAGCAGAAGCTGTGTAAGACAGCTGTCATCTTCTTGCTCGTACCAAGCCATCGCTGATTCTAGCTATAAAGGCCTCTTCAGGACTTGGTCGACGTTTTGGGTTTTCTTCATAATCTACAAGTACATCATGTACTTCTGAGGAGTCTTCGTCATCGGTCATTACATGTATTTGGTTTTCTTTTTGCTCAAAAGACAAAATTTCTTCGTCATTCAAAAACTGAAAACCAGAATCATTATCATCTTCTAGCCACATGTGGGCATCATCTTTGTCACAGTCCGAAAATCCGGGCATTGAAACAGTTCCACAACTTCATTTATACAATCATCATTTGTGTCCACTGAAGTAGTTTCATTTCCTCCTTTTTTCCCAAGCAATCTATTTCAAGCCTTGTTGAGATTATCTTGTGACAGGGTGGTCCAAGCATCAGCTAACATATAGCAGCAGTCTTTGAGATTAAGCTTTTTGGAAAACGCCACCACACTTTCTTCATCTTCAGCCAACAATAAACGACGCAGGACTTCCTTCTTGTACATCTTTTTAAGCTTTGCTATAACACCCTGATTCATTGGTTGAATCAGTGCTGTTACATTGGGAGGCAGAAAAATTACTTTAAAATTTACATCAACTGCATTTAATGTATCCGTCTCTGGATGAGATGGTGCATTGTCCAGTAGAAGAATTACTTTTCCAGTTTTCTTTTCTTGTTCTCTCAACCTCTTCACATTTGGGATGAACTGATTTGTATACCAATCAAGAAATATTTCACTATTCATCCAAGCACTCTTCTGTGCTTTGTAGCACAATGGGAGACATGTCACATTCTTTAAACAACGTGGTTTTTTGGCTTTGCCGATCATTAGCACCGGTAAACGATGACTTCCACTGGCATTCACGGCTACCAAAATTGTTACTCTCTCTCTTTGCACTTTTTAAACCAAGGGGCAGCTGCTTCGCGCTGAGATGCAAGTGATTTTTGAGGCAATGATTTCCAGTATGAGCCAGTCTCATCGGCATTATACACATCATCGAGTGAATAACCTTCTTCTTCCAAAAAAGCCAAGAATGTTTCTTTAAAATTTTCAGCGGCAGTTGCATCGCTAGATAAAGATTCCCCTTGAATCTCCAGTTCTCGTATGCCATGACGAGATTTAAAGTCAGGAGGACCGTCAAGTTGATTGTTGAACTGAAGTGCCTTTTCACACTATAGAGAGCCAGAGATAGGTTCCGATTTGCTTCTTCTTTGCAGACACCATATGTACAAAGCCTCTTCCAATTTCAAATATTTCGCATTTCTCATGGTTTTACGTTTCTTCGACCCATTTTCACTCTCCAATTTCGATGCAAAACTCATAATTTTATCCTTTTTACTTTTGATGTCAGAGGCGGTAGCTTTCCCAACATTGAAAATCCTCGCAAGTGAAGAGACAGTTTCACCTTTTCCTAGTCTCTTGATAATTTCTGTTTTCGTTTCAATTGACAAAACATTGCGGTTCCTTTTATATGCTTTAGGCCTAATGGAAGATGCCATATCGCAAAGAGAAATACTTGTACACCAAAATTATTCTGCTGTAGTAGCAGACACAATTATTTTAAGTTGAACTGTCTGTTTAGGCAGTGTTCTGCCTAGAACGCACACGTACACTGGATTGGTAAACCAGATATTAACTGACTTTATGATCTAACTGACTTCCTGTACGTAAGCGACCGACCATTAGCCCATCCCATCCTCTACAAATTGTTCGCACACATTTGAAGCTTGCCGCATGAAAAGATTCAGAAATGTAGTCTAACATGACTGGTGGCGATTGATTTTGTTTTTTCTGCAAAAAGTGTTCGGATAATTGGATGTTCGGATAATTGGGGTTCGGATAAATGGAGTTCTACTGTATGTATGTATATATATATATATATATATATATATATATATATATATATATATATATATATATATATATATATATATATATATATATATATATATATAACAAGTTTTCCAATTATAGGAACAGAATTTTATCAGCTGTGCTGTTACTCAATTATAGTAAATAGAATTTATCAGCTATGCTATAATTCTCGTCTCTTGCTATGCTACTCAGTTTTTCGTCCTTGACAGTAAAATGCTCACAATTGCTGACAGAAATGGTACTAATGTGTACTCATCTCTTGAAACAGTTCTGTCCTTAATTTCTTGCACACAACACCCGCTGATGATCGTTTCGTTAGCCCACCCAAGACTGAGGGGGACTAAAGATGTAGCTCCTGTGCAATCACTGTGCTCCTGCGAAGTTCCAGGCAGCTGGATTGACTGGACATACGACCTCAGGTTTGATGACACGAATAAAACCCTCTAAGATTTAAACAGGCCAGGTTTTGACTCGACTAGTGAAGCTGTCTGCCAGGTCAATGCACGCAGGTAAGCAATAAATCAAGGTTGACAGCTTCTCTTCTTCAGTCGGTCGAGTATCTGGCTTCGTGTGGGTGTGTGCGTGTTTTTGAATAAAATCTCGCCCGTATATATAGGTAGATGAGGTAACTTCTACTGCTTAAGGAAAGCTTTTGGTTGGTTCTCGGCGTGGCAAGCTGATTGGTTATCTGCAGTTTTGTACCATCCACCGTACCATCCGTCGTACCATCCTTGACCGAGACGAGTTTTGAAAAAACAGGGCTTATGCCTAATTTTATTCTGGTTTTTTCCGCCATATTGGGTGACAAGATGGCCCCAACCGAGTTCCGAAAAACAGGGCTTATGGCTAATTTTATTCTGTCTCAGAGACTGGTGAACGTTGCTCGTTGATTGGCTGGGGCAATATTGTATCTTGACATAGGGATTTAACTAAGAAGTGGGTTTACACACACTCGTTTCACGACATAGCCCTATCCTTTCCTAGCTATGACCTGTCATAGCTGACGTGTAAACCCCTGCTGTAGTTAATCATTTTGCGTCTGTCCTTCCAGAGTAATAGGGTGTCGACTTAAAAAATCAGCTCCTACATTGTCTCTTCCCCGAATGCAATTCACGGTAAAGGAATAAGGCGCCAGAAGCAGACTCCACCTTAACAATCTCGAATTTAACTTTTTAGATGCAGCCAAGAATGTTAAAGGCCGGTGATCGCTTTGGACAATGAAGTGTGTCCCATACGGGTAAGGTGAAAATTTGTCGACGGACCAAATTAGAACCAAACATTCTTTCTCTATGGTCGAGTAATTCAACTCAGCTGCATTCAGCTTCCTACTGGCGTAGGCGACGGGTAAAAGTTCCTCCGGCTGGGCTTTTGATTGCTGCAAGAGAGTTGCACCAATACCTATACTGCTAGCGTCCGTCCTTAATACAAATTCCTGTGTGATATCTGGTAGCGTAAGGATTGGTTTGCTGGTGAGTTTTGCTTTTAGCTCTGTGTAAGCTTTTTCACAATCAGCATTCCATTGGATTTTGTCAGGCTGTCCTTTCTTCGTTAAGTTAGTTAATGGTGCACACAGAGAGTTAAAGTGGGGTATGTACTTCTGATAGAACCCACATAATGACACGAATGATCTCACATCTTTCTTCGTTTGAGGTCTGGGTGCCTTCTTTAACTTCTCTATATTCTTTGGGTCAGGAGACATATGACCTGTAGAAATAGTGTGACCTAGGAATTCCAACTCCTTACAACCGATATAGCACTTGGTTGGACGTGCAGTAAATCTAGTTTCTCTCCGTCTGTCAAACAACATGGAGAGCGCTACAATATATGCTCTTCCAATGTGTTTGTAGCAACAAGAATGTCATCCATAAAGTTAGTGATATGGGGATTTTGTAGAGGTTCCAACAATTTTCTCATCATTCTTGAAAAGATACTTGGAGCATTTTTCAGTCCAAAGGGTAGTACATTAAACTCGTAGTATCCGTCTGATGTACTAAATGCCAGCATTTTTCTAACTTCTGGTTTCACTGGTATTTGGTAGTATCCCTTGCTTAGATCTACCTTCGATAAATACCTAGCCTTACTCATTGTAGAGAACAGCTGGTTGGTGTCAGGTAATGGGTCCACCTGAGATTCTGTGATCACATTAAGCTTCCGGTAGTCAATTCATAACCTGTGTTCACCCCTCAGTTTTCTTAATAACACCACACTTGAGCTATAGGGAGAGTATGACTCCGAGATAATTTTCTCCTTCAACAGATAATCAACTTCCTCCCTTAGTGCTTGGGCTTTCGCATAGGGTATAGGGTGTGTCCTCATGCATACTGGTGTAGGGTCTGTAACCTTAATGTTGTACTCTAACAGATTCGTACGACCTGGCTTATCTGTGAGCACATCAGCATGGGTTTCCAACACTTTCTGAACCATCTTCTTCTGCTCTAGAGTTAAATGTTAACTAATATTTACTTGAACATAATCCTCTGTAGTTGTGAGTGGATATTCCATAGAGTGAAGTGGTTCACCGTGCATTTCTGTTGCAATGGCTAGGGTCATGATATGTGGAACTTCTGATGATTCCTTGTCATAGTATTTTTTAAGAGGATTGACATGATATACCTTCTCCTTTCCTTTCTTGTCATTCTTATAATTGGTCCTGGAAAGTTTTTCCAGTATGACATAGGATCCCTGCCATCCAATCTGCAATTTATTATTGCTGCTTGGCAACAGTAATAACACCTTTTCACCTACCTCTAGTTCCCTATCCTTTGCTTTTTTGTTGTAGTACGCAGCATGCTTCCTCCTGGCCTGTCTTAAGTTATCATTGGCCAGTTTCCAACCTGCTTTCAATCGAGATGTCAACTCGTTGACGTACTGGTATGAGGAAGTCACGGTTTCCTCTGCCTTTTCATCAGTCCATGTCCGCAGCAATGCTTCCAGTGGACCTTTCATTGGTCTTCCAAACAACAATGTAGCTAGAGCCAATCCAGTTGAATTGTGGGGTACTTCCCTATATGCAAATAGTGCAGCGGATAAGTATGTATACCAAGTATCAGGTTTTTCACTCGCCAGTTTTCTAAGGATTGAAATTAGCGTACCATTGAACCGCCCAACTTGACCGTTCCCTTGGGCATGGTAGGGACTACAATGATAGTGCCTGGCTTGAAATATCCTGAATACTTCTTGTGTTAGCTTTCCCTTAAACTGAGGACCATTGTCAGTCAATATCTGATGCGGGAAATCTAATCGGGTGAATATTGTCAACAGGACCTCTGCCACATGCTTTGAATCTATAGCTGACACGGCCACTGCTTCTCCCCACATAGAACAAGTATCAACCAAGGTTAAGATGTAAGCATTTCTCTTCTTGGTCCTAGTGAGGGGTCCAACAATATATACTGCAACACATTTGTCGTGAAACATTCTAAATCCACATATATAAATTAAAAGGTAACTGTAAAGCCTAACACATAAATTCAATAAAAGGAAAGAGAAATGGTAAAAGTACAGTGCTGTCACAATGGCGTACAAAAAAATCCCCTTGTTTTATGCTTCGTCTGCATATTTTTACGCTTTCACGTTGATAGTAAAGCCTACTGCATCACTACACGCTTTCTTCAATAAAACGTGTACGGGAAATAGGCCAACATGTTACCTCCTATATGATTGGCGGGAAGTATATGTAAGGCTAAACATGATTAGTCGGTCGGCAAATACTATTTTTTGTTGTTGGGGGAGACGGAAGGAAGGGTACTTTTTTTCAAACGCTTGGGTAAACATGGCTCGATTGGTTAGACCCGCCAATATAGGCAATTAGGAGCGTCAGTTCAGTGCCACATGTTAAAATAAACTTACTAAGAAACAGTGCGTTGAGAGCCAGATCATATTTTTCTAAATAAAAGCCTGGGACAGAGGCGGATCGGAATTTGTGCCATAATTGGTGCCATTATTCATCCCCAGTCAACGTATCTGTGTATTATTTCCATGAATTGTGGTAAGCTTGATATATTCAATATCTTTTTAATGAAAATTGAATGTAAATTGATAATTTATGTCTGTATATGTGTGTGGTTCAGTAGCCAACATGAGGCAAAGCCTAAATATTGCTCCAACCTGAACAGGAGGTGTCGGAGAAAAGTAAAACTGCATGGAATTGCCAAACAGTACACTGACACCTATCTTATTGACTAGAAAGAACTAATGCTGGAATTGCAGAGGCGTAGTAACCATTAGGGAGGAGTATACTGGTGTAAATTGTTTCAGATGAAGATAGCAGTTGGCCTACCGCTCTGAACTCAGTGTTCGTTCTGTATTGTGTTCAGTGTAGAAATAGATTATAAATTAGATCTGAAGTAGGAGGTACCACCTTCTTGTTTCAGGGACTGTGGTCCTAGTTATTGAAGCAGCCCTTGGTCTGAGTTTTGCTGAAATCCAGAGGCTGACAGCATACTCCTTGGTCCAGATAGCGACCAGTGAGGTGTCTCTAGAACACAGGAAGCAATCGAGCAGAGGAGTCTTTTCCTGCCGCCATCACGAAAGATAAGCTTCTGTGGCCAGAGTAGCTCAACATTATGTGCTCCCTCAAAAATTGACATCTTGTTAACCACAGAGGGACAATTAATGGGTTCAAATGACAGGAACTGTGAAAGTTTCCTAATACTATTTTCCCCGATAATCAAATACTTGAAGTCATGATGAAAAACAATAACCAAGTTTGAACAAAACCAGTATTACCTCATATTACTACTGCACAAATTACACACATAGAATAATAATAATAATAAACTATGTCAATACAAAGTTCATATATATAAACTGTGTAAATAATACTTGTAATTACATTTGATTGTGATTCCTGGTTCACTGTGTAGTTGAATCAGGATATCCATTATTGACAAGAATTAATACATATATTTTTAAACGTAAACACTTGACTCATTTAAGATAGTCTTATAGAGTGTTATATGTGTGTGAGTGTCACAGTGTTGTAAAGTGTTGTAGAATAAATTAAATTGTTTATCTGTATGTTGTTGTTGTGACTTACACTTCATCATTTTCATAACCCTAGACATTTAACGTAGTCATCACAATATTCCAGAATAATTCTGACTGAGGCATAAATGTGGTAGCAAGTAAGGTCATCTGTAATACACCACACTTATTAGATACAGATACCTTCACAGCTGATCTCAGTCAGTACACTAAGTCCCCTATAAATATTTATAACATCCCATTTTACCACATATATTGGGGTCCTGTCCGGGATTTTGAATCTTTCCCTATTATAAATATTGGGGGTAATTCACTTCAGGGAATAATAAAAATTAAAAAGGTATCCTTGGGTGGAATTAAATAAGGTTGAGCTCTCAGTGCCTGTGGTGTCCTTGGATAAGTAATTACAGATTGTATTGTTTAGTTAGACATTATATAAATTTACCTGTTAGAAAATGGCGGACCTGGCCAAATTTCGATCTGCTGCTGTGCAGACTGCTAAAGAGTTAGGAATGGACGGGCAAATTATGATTGCTTATGTCACTGCTGAATGTGACAAATATATTGAACGGGAAGAAAGAAGATTAGAAAAAGAGGCTGAAAGAAAGTTAGAGGCTGAAAAAGAAATTAAGAGGTTGCAGATTGAGGCTGAGGCTAAGAGGTTGCAGATTGAGGCTGAGGCTAAGAAATTGGAGGCAGAAAGAGAAGAAAAAAAGGCAGAAAGGGAAGCCGAGGAAAGAAGACAGACTGCAGAGAGGGAAGCAGAAAAGGAGGAGAACAGATTACAAAGGGAACATGAGTTACGACTAACGGAGTTTGAGTTTCAAGGCCATGCTCCTGAAAATGGTGCCAGTCCCTTTACCTCCGATGCTACTGCTAGTCAGGGAGCCTCAACCTCAGCTATGAACTTTCATTTAGATCATTTTGTTGAGAAAGACGATGATATTGAGAGCTATCTAAATAGATATGAACTATTAGCTACCACGTATGGGTTAGAGAGAGAAAGGTGGAGCTTAAAGTTATCTCAAGGGCTTCGTGGGGCAGCTTATGAAGTTTTTGCCAAAATAAGCAGAGGTGATCAAGAAAATTATGACACGCTAAAGCAGGCTCTTTTGTTAAGATATGAAAAGAACGCAGAATTTTATAGAAAAAAATTTAGGAATGCTAAACTACTGTCAGGTGAAACCTATCACCAGTTCTCTGCACGGTTAGAGACATACTTGGAGAAATGGACTTCTCTGGGGAAAACCCAAGATCTTAAGGAAATGGTCCTTATAGAACAATTAAGAGAGTCCATGGCTCCAGACCTGAGAAAGTTTCTCATGGAACAAGGTGCAGAGAGACTGGGTGAGCTACTAAATGTTGCAGAAAGGTATCAAGCAGCTCAGGCAGAGGTATCAGGTAATAAAAAGAAACAGGTGGATAATTTTAAGGCACCACAGAACTTTAATAAATTTGATCCTAGAGATCAAAACAAAGGTAAGCACCAGTTTGATAGGCCACGGTATGACAATAAAAATAAAACCCCACAATTCGAGGAAAGGAAATATGATGAAAGAAAATCTTTCAACCAAGGAAAGAGATGGTGTAAAAATTGTAAGATGAACAATCATGACACTGACCATTGTAGAAGGAAACCTCCTCATTGTGCTGCTATGACAACTTGAAAAAGGGAAAAAAGGTCAAACCTGAGGAACTACAGGAACCATACCACCCCCCAGTGTGTGAAGATGTCATCTGTAATGGTGTCACCATAAGGTGTTTATATAATACAGGTTTAGATTATGATTCCGTTGTGAGTTCTCACCTGGTGCAGGCAGATCAATACACCACAGAAACAGTGGAGATTCAAACTGCAACCAAGGATGTAGCTACCATGACACTTCCCGTCGCCCGGATAAAGGTGAAAACGCGATATGTGGAAGGAATCATAAAAACAGCAGTGATAAATGAGCCAATCTACCCTCTGATATTGGGGTGTAGATATGTCTTCTTGGGGAATCCCAAGAGACCTGTGATATTGGCAACAGTGCAGACCAGATCACAGTCTAAAAAGGAGGAGGATAATCCAATAAATACTCATCCAGATGAGATGAGGAAGGCACAGGCGGAGGTCAAGACACTCAAGCCGTGTTTCAAGAAGTTGCCCAAATCTCATACACCTCCAGGCAAGGGAGAATTTTATATGAAGAACAAACTGATTTATAGGAAGGCTGGATCTGAATCCAATGGTCACGGACAGCTGGTCCTTCCCACTTCATATAGGACTAAAGTGTTGGAACTAGGGCATGCGATTCCCTTCAGTGGTCATATGGGGATCAGCGCAACAGGACAGCGAATAGCTTGTCACTATTTCTGGCCAGGAATAACTGAAGATATCAAACGATATGTAAAATCCTGTCCAGAGTGCCAACGAGTAGCACCTAAGCATTGGACTGCACCAGCAACTCTGGGGGAAATGCCCATAGTGGGAACACCCTTTGAGAGAGTTGCCGTGGATCTTGTGGGACCTCTCACTCGAACTAAGAGAAGGAACAGCTACATTCTGACTCTGGTGGATACTTGTTCTATGTGGGGAGAGGCGGTAGCCCTGTCATCGATTGATTCTAAGCATGTGGCAGAGGCATTACTCACAATTTTCACAAGGTTAGGCTTTCCCAATCAAATCTTGACTGATAATGGCTCTCAGTTCAAGGGGAAACTAACAGAAGAAGTTTTCAGGATTTTCCAGGCCAAACACTTCCATTGTAGTGTGTACCATCCCCAAGGGAACGGCCAAGTGGAAAGATTTAATGGCACGTTGATGTCGATCCTGAGAAAGTTGGCACACGAAAAACCAGATACATGGGACCAGTACCTTCACGCCGCCCTCTTTGCTTATAGGGAGGTACCCCATAGTTCATCCGGTATGGCCCCGGCAACATTATTATTTGGAAGGCCAATTAAAGGTCCACTTGAAGCGCTGTTAAGAACGTGGACTGATGAAAAGGCAGAGGAAAATATTACATCCTCATACCAATATGCGAATGAGCTGACCACTCGTTTAAAAACTGGCTGGAAACTTGCCAATGAAAATTTGAGACAAGCCAGGAAGAAACATGCTGCCTATTTCAACAGGAAGGCTAAAGACAGAGATTTGGCTGTGGGAGAGAAGGTACTGCTTCTTCTCCCCGGTAGTCAGAATAAGTTACAAATTGGATGGCAAGGTCCATATACAGTTCTAGAGAAGGTGTCTAGAACAAATTATAAGATAGATAAGAAGGGGAAAGAAAAAATCTATCATGTGAATCTCCTGAAGAAATATTTGGAAAGAGAAAATCAGGAAGAGACACACTTGTTGACCTTGTCCATTACAATGGAGATGAAAAAGGAACCACTTTCATCATTTGAATATCCATTACACCCCTGTGAGACAGCGGCACAGGTGAAAATCAGTACACATTTTACGAAAAATCAGAAGGAGAGAGTGCAACAGGTTCTAGATAATCATACAGAGGTGTTAACGGACCGACCGGGGCATACAAACTTATTGGAATATGATATGAAACTGATAGACCCCACACCTGTCTGTATGAAACCCTATTCGATTCCTTTTGCTAAGGAGGAAGCTTTGAAGGAAGAGATAGACTATTTGTTGAAGGAAGGAATTATTTCACACAGTGAATCTTCGTATAGTTCCAGTGTTGTACTCTTAAGGAAACCCTCTGGAGAACATAGACTCTGTATAGATTACAGGAGACTGAATGCTATTACAGAAGGACAGGTGGATCCATTGCCGGATACAAATCAGTTGTTTGCCAGGCTAAATAAAGCTAAATATTTCTCAAACGTGGATCTGAGTAAAGGATACTATCAGATTCCAGTAAAGCCTGAGGTTAGGCCATACCTAGCTTTTAGTACCTCAGAGAGACACTATGAGTTTAACAGATTGCCATTTGGATTGAAGAATGCGCCTAGTGTCTTCTCTAGAAAGATGAGAAAATTATTGGACCCTCTGAATAACCCATGCATCACAAATTTCATGGATGATATCCTTATAGCAACAGAAACATTTGAGGAACACATTGACTCTCTGAACATGCTGTTTAATCGACTTAGAGAAGCGAATTTAACAGCCCGACCAACCAAATGTTGCGTTGGATGTAAAGTATTAGAATTCTTGGGACACACAGTTTATCAGGGAAACATGACCCCTGACCCCAAGAATTTAGAGAAACTAAAGAAAGCCCCGAGACCACAAACCAAGAAAGACGTGAGATCCTTTGTCTCATTATGTGGTTTCTACCAAAAGTATATCAAAAACTTTAATTCCATATGTGCACCGTTAACTGATTTGACCCGTAAAGGAATTCCAGACCGAATTACATGGACACCACAATGTGAATTAGCTTACCAGGAATTGAAGGAAAAGCTCACAAGCAAACCTATTTTGAAATTACCTGACTTAAGTCAAGAATTCATTGTAAGGACGGATGCCAGTAATATTGGGTTAGGTGCGACACTGCTACAGAAATCAGATGCATTGGATGGGGAATTAAGCCCAGTGGCATATGCTAGCAGAAAGTTGAATAAAGCTGAAACCAATTACTCAACTAGCGAAAAAGAATGTCTTGCAGTAATATGGGCGATAAAGAAATTCAATATTTATCTGTATGGGAAGGCATTTAAGTTGCAAACGGATCACAAACCCTTGTCGTTTCTAGCGCAGGCTAGACATGAAAATTCTAGATTACTCTGTTGGTCATTACTGATGCAGCCATATGAGTTTTGCATAGAGTATATATCTGGAAAGAAAAATCTGGGAGCGGATTTTTTAAGCCGCCATCCGTGTGATGAGAATCACCGTAAGCCCCAGAAATAATAATAAATTTCTCTATGTGTATATAGAATTATAGACTGACATATAACGTCTGTTTTAAGAGGGGAGAATTTGTCGTGAAACATTCTAAATCCACATATATAAATTAAAAGGTAAGTGTAAAGCCTAACACATAAATTCAATAAAAGGAAAGAGAAATGGTAAAAGTACAGTGCAGTCACAATGGCGTACACAAAATCCCCTTGTTTTATGCTTCGTCTGCATATTTTTACGCTTTCACGTTGATAGTAAAGCCTACTGCATCACTACACGCTTTCTTCAATAAAACGTGTACTGCATTTCTAAGAAAACCTTGAGCTAGGCACACCGCGTAATGACCTAAATTAATACTTCCATTAATTTCATTTTATACACGGCGTGATGAGAAGACAGATGAACTTAGGATAGAGAGAAGGGAGGGCTGAAAGCAGGAACGCATGCAACCCTAACACGCGTCTCGCGATATACAATTAATGCCACACTCCCCAAGCGAAAGGCCAGAAGCAATACTTTTTTTCAGATAGACAGTGATAAAAAACACTACCCATACGAGAGTTAGGTTTAAAAACCTGGAAAATGCTTAGTGGGAAACATGACATTATACTGGTTTACGTTTGAAAGCCTGACAGTACCCAGACACCACGTCGTATCGAAGTGAACAGGAGGTAGAAGAAAATGCACATTTTGAACGCAGCCACCTAGCTCCCTTAAATTTATATAATTGGGTTCCTTAGGACTTGCTGACAAAGAATATGTTAAACGTTACGCAAATAGTCTAGGAATTAACAAATTATAGCCAAAATAAAATGGTGGTGCTGTCAGACAACACCAAAATCAGAATTGCGCAGTGGCAGGTTTTGAAACCACCATTTTACGGGAAATAGGCCAACATGTTACCTCCTATTTGATTGGCGGGAAGTATATGTAAGGCTAAACATGATTAGTCGGTCGGCAAATACTATTTTTTGTTGTTGGGGGAGACGGAAGGAAGGGTACTTTTTTTCAAACGCTTGGGTAAACATGGCTCGATTGGTTAGACCCGCCAATATAGGCAATTAGGAGCGTCAGTTCAGTGCCACATGTTAAAATAAACTTACTAAGAAACAGTGCGTTGAGAGCCAGATCATATTTTTCTAAATAAAAGCCTGGGACAGAGGCGGATCGGAATTTGTGCCATAATTTGTGCCATTATTCATCGCCAGTCAACGTATCTGTGTATTATTTCCATGAATTGTGGTAAGCTTGATATATTCAATATCTTTTTAATGAAAATTGAATGTAAATTGATAATTTATGTCTGTATATGTGTGTGGTTCAGTAGCCAACATGAGGCAAAGCCTAAATATTGCTCCAACCTGAACAGGAGGTGTCGGAGAAAAGTAAAACTGCATGGAATTGCCAAACAGTACACTGACACCTATCTTATTGACTAGAAAGAACTAATGCTGGAATTGCAGAGGCGTAGTAACCATTAGGGAGGAGTATACTGGTGTAAATTGTTTCAGATGAAGATAGCAGTTGGCCTACCGCTCTGAACTCAGTATTTGTTCTGTACTGTGTTCAGTGTAGAAATAGATTATAAATTAGATCTGAAGTAGGAGGTACCACCTTCTTGTTTCAGGGACTGTGGTCCTAGTTATTGAAGCAGCCCTTGGTCTGAGTTTTGCTGAAATCCAGAGGCTGACAGCATACTCCTTGGTCCAGATAGCGACCAGTGAGGTGTCTCTAGAACACAGGAAGCAATCGAGCAGAGGAGTCTTTTCCTGCCGCCATCACGAAAGATAAGCTTCTGTGGCCAGAGTAGCTCAACATTATGTGCCCCCTCAAAAATTGACATCTTGTTATCCACAGAAAGACAATTAATGGGTTCAAATGACAGGAACTGTGAAAGTTTCCCAATACTATTTTCCCCGATAATCAAACACTTGAAGTCATGATGAAAAACAACAACCAAGTTTGAACAAAACCAGTATTACCTCATATTACTACTGCACAAATTATCACATAGAATAATAATAAGAAACTATGTCAATACAAAGTTCATATATAAACTGTGTAAATAATACTTGTAATTATATTTGATTGTGATTCCTGGTTCACTGTGTAGTTAAATCAGGATATCCATTATTGACAAGAATTAATACATATATTTTTAAACGTAAACACTTGACTCATTTAAGATAGTCTTATAGAGTGTTATATGTATGTGAGTGTCACAGTGTTGTAAAGTGTTGTAGAATAAATTAAATTGTTTATCTGTATGTTGTTGTTGTGACTTACACTTCATCATTTTCATAACCCTAGACATTTAACGTAGTCATCACAATATTCCAGAATAATTCTGACTGAGGCATAAATGTGGTAGCAAGTAAGGTCATCTGTAATACACCACACTTATTAGATACAGATACCTTCACAGCTGATCTCAGTCAGTACACTAAGTCCCCTATAAATATTTATAACATCCCATTTTACCACAACGTTCAAAAGGGGTTCCCATAATCGGCATTTCTCCGAGTGTTGCTGGTGCAGTCCTATGCTTAGGAGCTACTCTTTGGCATTCTGGACAGGATCTTACTTATCATTTTATGTCCTCTGTGACTCCTGGCCAAAAGTAGTGATAGGCTATCCTTTGTCCAGTGGCCCCTATTCCCATATGTCCACTGAAGGGTATAGCATGTCCTAGCGTCATAACCTTCTCCCTGTAAGATTTTGGCACTACTAGCTGTTCATGCCCTTTAGGCCCTGTTCCAGCTTTTCTGTAGGGTAGGCCATTCTTCATATACAAGTCTCCTTTCTCTGGAGGGTTATGAGCTTAAGGTAATTTGCCAAAACAAGGCTTCAATGTGCTGTCTGCTGCTTGAGCCTTTTTCATCTCTTCTGGATGAGTATTGATAGGATTTTCCTCCATTTTCCTGGAGCTTTCCCTGGTCTGGACTGTTGCCATAACTACAGGTTTTATAGGTTCTCCAAGGAAAACATACCTACACCCCAGAATCAAAGGGTAAATAGGGTTGTCCATCACTGCTGCTTTGATTTCTCCTTCCACATAGCGAGATTTTATGTTGATTCGGGCTATGGGTAATGTCATAGTTCTTGCTGCCTTGATCGGTCCTCTGATTTCCACTGTTTCTGTGGTTATCTGGTCAGGACTCACTACAGAAGAGCACACAACTGAATCAAAGTCGAATCCTGTGTCATATAAACACAGTACTTGAGTGCCATTCACGGTCACTTCCTCACAGACAGGGGGATGATGGAAGTCCTTCTGACTTACTGCCAGTTCCTTCCTTCCCGGCTTCCCTGTTGTAAGACATGCAGCATGATGAGGAGGATTCTTCCTTCTGCAGTCCGCAGTATTGTGGTTACTCATTAGACAAGTTTTACACCACTTTCCTTCCTTCCGGTAAGGTGTCTTATCCGATCTTAGAGGGTTTTTGTCCTTTTGGTCAAATCTTTGTTTGTTCCGTGTAATATAGTCCTTTTGTTCGTATTTGGAATAGTTTTGTGATGATTTGAAGTTTTCACCCTGCTTCTTCTTATTTCCTAATAATTCTGCCTAAGCTGCTTGATATATCTCAGCAACAGTTGCAATATCTTCCAATCTCCCTGCTCCTTGTTCCATGATAAACTTCCTCATTTCTTGAGGCATGGACTCTTTCACTTGCTCCATCATTATCATTTCTTTCAGATCCTGACACTTTCCTAAACTACTCCATTTTTCCAAATAGGTTTCAAATCTAGAAGAGAATTGGTGATAGTTTTCTCCTGGAAGAAGTTTAGCTGTTCAGAATTTTTTTCTATATGATTCTGAGTTCTTTTCATATCTCACAAGCAGTGCCTGCTTCAGGATTTCATAATCTTCCTGGTCATCTCTTGAGAGCTTCAAATATACATCGTAGGCCACACCTCTCAATCCCTGAGATAGTTTAAGACTCCACTTTTCTTTCACTAAGCCATAGGTAGTGGCAAGTCTTTCGTATCTATCCAGGTACGACTCAATGGCGTCTTCTTTCTCAACAGATGGGTCCAGATGAAAATTCATGGCCCCACTTGAGGCGCTCTGGATGGAGCTACTCTCATAGTGAGGTGAGCTACCACCATTATTGCCAGTAGTTGCCTGAATTTCAAGCTCTTTTAATCTCAACTGATGGTCTCTCTCTGCTTGTAATTTCATTTCCTCAGCTTCTAACCTTTTAGTTTCTCTCTCAGCAACCAGTCTTTTGCCTTCTCTCTCAGCTTCCAGTCTTTTGACTTATCTCTCAGCTTCCAGTCTTTTGGCTTCTCTCTCAGCTTCCAGTCTTTTGGCTTCTCTCTCAGCTTCCAGTCTTTTGCTTCTCTTTCAGCTTTTGCTTGCAACCGCCTTTCTTCAGCCTCTAATTTCTTGGCTTCTCTATCAGCCTCTAATTTCTTTGCTTCAGTCTCTAATTGCAACTTTCTTTCTTCCCTATCCATGTTTTTGTCCACTTCTGTTGTGACATACTGAGTACTAAATGGTACTCCTCCTAAGAAAACAATTTAAAAAAAAATCCTATTTATGATTTTTTTCTCAAAAAATTTATTTCTGTTATTAACTATGGGTGGCAACAGATAGAGTTATTAGATAGATGAATAGACTAAGTATGGCTCCAGATATATAGAAATATCCCGGGAATGAGCCCCCAGTGTAGCGTGAGGTTTTTATTGGCTCTAGGATCAGTATAGTACTGACAATTACAGAAATATAATTTCTGCAGAAAGTGGTGAAGTCCTAGTGTCTGAGAGAACTACTGGTATCACAAATTAGTTACGGCTGTGAATGAGCTGATCTCGAAAAATTGGTAGAGTGGAGACAGTCATACAATTGCCACCCCCGCTGTGTAACTAACTGTGATATTAAAACACAAGGAAACAGATTGTACTTAACAATTATAAAAATTGACAAGTCATTCAAATACAAATTCCTTATTATTTATATAGTATATACACTATCTACTCTTGTGCTGAAGGATGGATGTTGGAAGATGGAATGTAATGAATTTGTAAGTTTACAAATGATTTATATATATATATATATATATATATATATATATATATATATATATATATATATATATATATATATATATATATATATATATATATATATATATATATATATATATATATATATATATAACAAGTTTTCCTATTATAGGAACAGAATTTTATCAGCTGTGCTGTTACTCAATTGTAGGAAATAGAATTTATCAGCTATGCTATAATTCTCGTCTCTTGCTATGCTACTCAGTTTTTCGTCCATGACAGTAAAATGCTCACAATTGCTGACAGAAATGGTATTAATGTGTACTCATCTCTTGAAACAGTTCTGTCCTTAATTTCTTGCACACAACACCCGCTAATGTTCGTTTCGTTAGCCCACCGAAGACTGAGGAGGACTAAAAATGTAGCTCCTGTGCAATCACTGTGCTCCTGCGAAGTTCCAGGCAGCTGGATTGACTGGACATACGACCTCAGGTTTGATGACACGAATAAAACCCTCTAAGATTTAAACACGCTAGGTTTTGACTCGACTAGTGAAGCAGTCTGCCAGGTCAATGCACGCAGGTAAGCAATAAATCAAGGTTGACAGCTTCTCTTCTTCAGTCGGTCGTCTATCTGGCTTCGTGTGGGTGTGTGCGTGTTTTTGAATAAAATCTCGCCCGTATATATAGGTAGATGAGGTAACTTCTACTGCTTAAGGAAAGCTTTTGGTTGGTTCTCGGCGTGGCAAGCTGATTGGTTATCTGCAGTTTTGTACCATCCACCGTACCATCCGTCGTACCATCCTTGACCGAGACGAGTTTTGAAAAAACAGGGCTTATGCCTAATTTTATTCTGGTTTTTTTCCGCCATATTGGGTGACAAGATGGCCCCAACCGAGTTCCGAAAAACAGGGCTTATGGCTAATTTTATTCTGTCTCAGAGACTGGTGAACGTTGCTCGTTGATTGGCTGGGGCAATATTGTATCTTGACATAGGGATTTAACTAAGAAGTGGGTTTACACACACTCGTTTCACGACAACCCTGCTTTTCTCATTTTGTCTATGGTTTTGGAGGACATGTTCTAATGTTTGTCTGTCCTCCTCACAAGGGCATATATCTGTCTGTCCGATTTTCAGTTTGTTGAACAGATGGTATCTGGGTCTGCAGTGGCCAGTTCTTAGTTTGATAGGAAACTCTGTACAGAGTGATACAACATGAGGAAGTCTGATCATCAGAAGTGGTCCCCCCGTCGATCAAGTGTTTCGGCCCCTTAATCTCCTTTACACTCTTAGCGGGGCGCTCCTATTAGGGTCATGACTCCCAAGTGTCAGCTTCCTGTTGTCATGTGCAGATAATCTAACCCACTCAACCTTGGATGCAGCTTTCACCTTCACTCCTGTCTTACTGCCAATTGGAGGCAATTGTGAAAGCAACCTTTGTCTTGAAAATAAATTACTGTCCTAAATTCCATAGCCCGTTGCGGTTGTTCTACAGCCAGCACAATGCCCTTTCCGCAGTTTGACTGAGTCTCTTAGGTGACCTTGATCTTGATTGTCCTTTCAAACCGAACAGTTTCAGTAGATCATACATTAAGGCAGCGACAAGACCTCTTGCACCAATCTCAACAGCCATGACCCTTGCTGTGAACCCGTCGTGTCTCAAGTCCAAGACCAGATCATTATACTTTTTGCACTTTGAACGAGTGTTGCTCGTTCAATCTGGATTAAAACGGCACTGTCAGCTCAATCATTATAATCTGGTGCGATGACGAGGAATGTAACATTATATCTCTTCGTCTTCGAGATCTTCTGATACTCTCTGGATATATCCATCACCCAGGGAGATCTACTACCATCTTCCAATCATTTGCACAGTCAAGAATAGATGGTAAACTGTTATTTGGTTTACTTGGTTTAGAATGTTCTGATTTTCCTGCTCTCAGAAAGTATGTGTCTGAAAATTATCACTTAATCTCTTCGCGGTAATGTATAGTACGGTGCTGAAATATCGGACTGTGGGTGTGCCTTATTTTTAAAGTGCATAACAAATCGAAATCTGAGGAGGAACATGATCTCCTGCACCTCAAGGCGCGGCTCATTTGGCTTGACGCACAACTAATCAGTTTATGGTTTGAAAATCGTGACTTATGAACAGCAAATAAAGTTTACAGAACAGCATATACCAACCTTGTTTCAGTTCGTCTCATTTCTTGCTATCATTATCCCACGGTCAACTGGCGCTTTCCGTCCCTCTAATAAATCCGTGTCCTTTTATGAGACATATATCAAAGCGGGGTAAAAATGTTGTCTGTGATTTGATCGCCTGTGAGATTTCAAACAAGATTGCAAACATGGGTTACCTTTATATGTGAATTATACTTTTCAAAAAAAGAAAGGCATAGCTATCCGAAGGGCGCGTTTTTATGAGTTTGTAAGTAAAATTTGGTGCTAGGGTATATAAAAACCAGCCTCAAATGTTCTTTACAGTGTCAAATGCACGCGTTGACCTGAATTGCGTTCGTTTTTGTAATCGTTACAACGTAGTGGTCAATAGTGTTTATGATGCAATTTTTGACCACAGTTCATGTTGCGCGCACGTGAAAGCAACAAAATTTGGGATGAACACTATTCACTGACTACGCAACTGAAACCCTATAAAAGAATAACGCTACACAAAAAAAAATTCAGTTCATTTTCAAGCAGACATTTATGGCGTCTCTACCGATAAATTACAAAACATTGCTATTGGCCGACTGCATGAAGGCGAAAGTCAAAGTCAGGTTGCCAGGCATCTAAACGTGCATCAGAGTACCATCAGTCGACTTTGGCACCGGTTCCAAGCCACTGGTTCTGTTGAAGACCGGCATCGCAGTGGACGACCCAGAGTGACAACAGCTGCAGAAGATCGCATTATTCGGCTTCGTCACCTCAGAGACAGGTTTACAACAGCTTCCTCAACTGCCCAGTCATTGCCTGCAGGACGTCATGTGTCTGATCAAACTGTCCGGAATAGACTGCATGACGCTGGACTTTGGGCACAACGATCTCACCGAGGACCTGTCCTTACGCGCCGCTATCGCCAAAATCGACTTCTTTGGGCCAACCAGCATCGTCCCTGGGCAGCTGACAATCAATGGAGACGTGTCTGGTTTAGTGACGAATCTTTCTTTTTGTTGCAGCGTCATGATAGACGGCGTAAGGTCTACCGTAGGCGAAATGAACGTTTTGCCCAAAATTGCGTTGATGAAGCTCCACCGCACGGTGGTGGAGGTGCAATGGTGTGGGGAATGATCAGTTACAACGGAAGGAGTCAATTGGTGCACATTGAAGGAGGCTTGAATGCGCAACGATACGTCAATGAAATTCTTCGACCCCCATGTCCTTCCACTTTTGGCTGCCCAAAGGTCTGTGTTTCAACAGGACAACGCCAGACCCCATTGTGCACGGTTGATCACGCAGTTCCTGACTGCCAACAACATTCTCACCCTTCCCTGGCTATCCCTGTCTCCAGACATGAGTCCGATTGAGCACCTGTGGGATGAGCTGCATAGACGTGTTTGTCGCCGAGACGTTGCTCCAGCCAATCGTCGTGATCTGTTCCAGGCACTCCAGGAAGAGTGGGCAGCCATCCCACAGGCCCACATCAGACGTCTGATCGCATCCATGCCCAGGAGAGGCCAGTCGCTGATCGATGCAAGAGGAGGCCACACACCATACTAACGGGAAAGCCCGTACGCCAAAAAACTCTCGTGACCCAGATGCAAAACAACTGTCAATTGATTGGTTGAACCCTAAGGTATTCTTGTGTGCAATTTGAACAATTAACTCATTAAATTAAGTTATTGAATGTCAAAATTATGGCTATGTGTGTGCCTTCAGTAGCTATGCGTTTCTTTTTTTGAACAGTATACTTATATATCTATATCTGTCTATCTACCTATCTGTCTGTTCTTTGACCTGTCCGTCTGTATATCTGTCTGTCTGTCCGTCTGTCTGTGTCTTAGTTTTCTATCTGTCCTTCCGTCTGTTTGTGTCTTTATTTCTGACTGTTCGTCTGTCCATCTATCTATCTGTCTGTCTGTTCGTCCGTCCGTCTGTCTGTCCGTCCGTCAGTCCGTCTGTCTAGCGGTCCGAATGTCCAACTGTCTTTCTATCCGTCCGTCTGTCTGTGTCTTTATGTCTGACTGTCCGTCTGTCCATCCGTCCATCTATCTATCTGTCTGTCTGTCCGTCCGTCTGTCTGCCTGTCTCGTTTACCTCTGTCCGTTTGTCTGTGTGCCTAACAATCTCATTCCTTCAGTAACTAATGTTTTACTATTTCTGGCTATTAAAAAAAACTTGCACTGATAAAAACGACAATTATCACGTCAACTTAAAGCAACATGTGAAGTGGTCACATGTTCATGAAAATACGTAGTAATCTGAACATCTTGGTGGTAGTTACAAAGACAGACAGAAAAACATAAAGAATGAATGAAATAATCGACCCAGATAAAAATCCTTAGAGGTCTTGATATTTTACTGAACTTAAAGGTAATAGTAGAATGCAGACGGCACGAATCTTGGCCACGAATACCATAGTGGGTTATCACTTAAACTATCGATACCGACCGTTTTTTGTTCATGCGTGGTCATCACGCTGCTTTCTTGTGACAGTGAGGATGTCTCCAGATAACCTAAAAAAATCCTAAAGGTTGATACTGTCAGACAAGCAAACAATTTGCATTTTACTGTGTATCATATTTCCCTGATCTAGGACAATATTAATTAACAGCATATAGAAAGAGAAACCTGTTGGCAGCATTACGAAAGGAAAAGAAAGAAAGTGACAACACAGAAAACAGGAGATACAAATGAAAGTAACGAAGTTGACACACAAAAAATAAGTGAACTTAAATACATTTTTTTTTAAAATGAGGCCAATACAGTGATAAGATTATGCTTCACTAGATTATGCGTGACTCAAGCAATTTTTTAAATCCAACAATAATGATTATTTCACACACTTCAACGTTCATTGGATTTCTTTTCATAATTAATTTGATGCACAGTTTAGACTAATTGATTCTTTTTTCCTGACTTCTTCTTCCTCTTTTTCATCCCGTATTCGCATTTTTTTGGGGGGGATATGTTTCCCAGCTACGACTTGCGAGGCTGTCTAATAACATAACTTGTTCCTCCAGTTACGACTTGCGACGCTGTCTCATAACAGAACTTGTTCCTCCAGTTACGACTTGCGAGGCTGTCTAATAACAGAACTTGTTCCTTCAGTTACGACTTGCGAGGCTGTCTAATAACATAACTTGTTCCTCCAGTTACGACTTGCGAGGCTGTCTAATAACAGAACTTGTTCCTCCAGTTACGACTTGCGAGGCTGTCTAATAACATAACTTGTTCCTCCAGTTACGACTAGCGAGGCTGTCTAATAACAGAACTTGTTCCTCCAGTTACGACTTGTGAGGATGTCTAATAACAAAACGTATTCCCCCAGTTACGACTTGTGAGGCTGTCTAATAACATAACTTGTTCCTCCAGTTACGACTTGCGAGGCTGTCTAATAACAGAACTTGTTCCTCCAGTTACGACTTGCGAGGCTGTCTAATAACATAACTTGTTCCTCCAGTTACGACTTGCGACGCTGTCTCATAACAGAACTTGTTCCCCCAGTTACGACTTGTGAGGCTGTCTAATAACATAACTTGTTCCTCCAGTTACGACTTGCGACGCTGTCTCATAACAGAACTTGTTCCTCCAGTTACGACTTGCGAGGCTGTCTAATAACATAACTTGTTCCTTCAGTTACGACTTGCGAGGCTGTCTAATAACATAACTTGTTCCTCCAGTTACGACTTGCGAGGCTGTCTAATAACAGAACTTGTTCCTCCAGTTACGACTTGCGAGGCTGTCTAATAACATAACTTGTTCCTCCAGTTACGACTAGCGAGGCTGTCTAATAACAGAACTTGTTCCTCCAGTTACGACTTGTGAGGATGTCTAATAACAAAACGTGTTCCCCCAGTTACGACTTGTGAGGCTGTCTAATAACAAAACGTGTTCCTCCAGTTACGACTTGTGAGGCTGTCTAATAACAGAACTTGTTCCTCCAGTTACGACTTGCGAGGCTGTCTAATAACATAACTTGTTCCTCCAGTTACGACTGGCGTGGCTGTCTAATAACAGAACTTGTTCCTCCAGTTACGACTTGTGAGGATGTCTAATAACAAAACGTGTTCCCCCAGTTACGACTTGTGAGGCTGTCTAATAACAAAACGTGTTCCTCCAGTTACGACTTGTGAGGCTGTCTAATAACAGAACTTGTTCCTCCAGTTACGACTTGCGAGGCTGTCTAATAACAGAACTTGTTCCTCCAGTTACGACTGGCGTGGCTGTCTAATAACAGAACTTGTTCCTCCAGTTACGACTTGCGTGGCTGTCTAATAACAGAACTTATTCCTCCAGTTACGACTTGTGAGGCTGTCTAATAACAGAACTTGTTCCTCCAGTTACGACTTGTGAGGCTGTCTAATAACAGAACTTGTTCCTCCAGTTACGACTTGCGTGGCTATCTAATAACAGAACTTGTTCCTCCAGTTACGACTTGTGAGGCTGTCTAATAACAGAACTTGTTCCTCCAGTTACGACTTGTGAGGCTGTCTAATAACAGAACTTGTTCCTCCAGTTACGACTTGTGAGGCTGTCAAATAACAGAACTTGTTCATCCAGTTACGACTTGCGTGGCTGTCTAATAACAGAGCTTGTTCCTCCAGTTACGAGTAGTGAGGCTGTCTAATAACAGAACTTGTTCTTCCAGTTACGACATATGAGGCTGTCTAATAACAGAACTTGTTCCTCCAGCTACAACATGTGAGGCTGTCTAATAACATAACTTGTTCCTCCAGTTACAACTTGCGAGGCTGTCTAATAACAGAACTTGTTCCTCCAGCTACAACATGTGAGGCTGTCTAATAACATAACTTGTTCCTCCAGTTACAACTTGCGAGGCTGTTTAATAACAGAACTTGTTCCTCCAGTTACGACTTGCGTGGCTGTTTTGCACCAAAGAATTCTTCAGACAGACAGACTACATACTTTGTTTAAGCCTTTTGTGCTGTTAGCTCCAAGCAAAACTTATGTATACTGTTCAAAAAAAGAAACGCATAGTTATCCGAGGGCGCGTTTTTATGAGTGTGTAAGTAAAATTTGGTGCTAGGGTATATAAAAACCAGCCTCAAATGTTCTTTACAGTGTCAAATGCACGCGTTGACCTGAATTGCGTTCGTCTTTGTAATCGTTACAACGTAGTGGTCAATAGTGTTTATGACGCAATTTTTGACCACAGCTCATGTTGCGCGCACGTGAAAGCAACAAAAGTTGGGGTGAACACTATTCACTGACTATGCAACTGAAACCTTATAAAAGGATAACGCTACACACACAAAAATCAGTTCATTTTCAAGCAGACATTTATGGCGTCTCTATCGATAAATTACAGAACATTGCTATTGGCCGACTGCATGCAGGCGAAAGTCAAAGTCAGGTTGCCAGGCATCTAAACGTGCATCAGAGTACCATCAGTCGACTTTGGCACCGGTTCCAAGCCACTGGCTCAGTTGAAGACCGGTATCGCAGTGGACGACCCAGAGTGACAACAGCTGCAGAGGATCGCTTTATTCAGCTTCGTCACCTCAGAGACAGGTTTACAACAGCTTCCTCAACTGCCCAGTCATGCAGGACGTCATGTGTCTGATCAAACTGTCCGGAATAGACTGCATGACGCTGGACTTTGGGCACAACGACCTCACCGAGGACCTGTCCTTACTCACCGCCATCGCCAAAATCGACTTCTTTGGGCCAACCAGCATCGTCCCTGGGCAGCTGACAATCAATGGAGACGTGTCTGGTTTAGTGACGAATCTTTCTTTTTGTTGCAGCGTCATGATAGACGGCGTAAGGTCTACCGTAGGCGAAATGAACGTTTTGCCCAAAATTGCGTTGATGAATCTCCGCCGCACGGTGGTGGAGGTGCAATGATGTGGGGAATGATCAGTTACAACGGAAGGAGTCAATTGGTGCACATTGAAGGAGGCTTGAATGCGCAACGATACGTCAATGAAATTCTTTGACTCCCATGTCCTTCCACTTTTGGCTGCCCAAAGGTCTGTGTTTCAATAGGACAACGCCAGACTCCATTGTGCACGGTTGACCACGCAGTTCTTGACTGCCAACAACATTCTCACCCTTCCCTGGCCATCCCTGTCTCCAGACATGAGTCCGATTGAGCACCCGTGGGATAAGCTGCATAGACGTGTTTGTCGCCGAGACGTTGCTTCAGCCAATCGTCGTGATCTGCTCCAGACACTCCAGGAAGAGTGGGCAGCCATCCCACAGGCCCACATCAGACGTCTGATCGCATCCATGGCCAGGAGATGCCAGTCGCTGATCGATGCAAGAGTAGGCCACACACTATACTAACGGGAAAGCCCGTACGCCAAAAAATATCTCGTGACCCAGATGCAAAACAACTGTCAATTGATTGGTTGAGCCCTTAGGTATTCTTGTGTGCAATTTGAACAATTAACTAATTAAATTTAAAAAGTTATTGAATGTCAAAATTATGGCTATGTGTGTGCCTTCAGTAGCTATGCGTTTTTTTTAACAGTATAGATAGATAGATAGATAGATAGACAGACAGACAGACAGACAGACAGATAGATAGATAGATAGATAGATAGATAGATAGATAGATAGATAGATAGATAGATAGATAGATAGATAGATAGATAGATAGATAGATAGATAGATAGATAGAACGAACGAACGAACTTCATTTCAAAGGGTTGAGAATTGGCCACGCAGGCCCGTCTGACATTCTGCCCTTCCTTTCTCTCACCTTTCATACTGAATTCATTTATTCTTATATGCATTTTACATATCAATGTCAAGGAATTCAACGTTGTGAAGTAAAATAAAACAGCACACTCATATTAACATTAACTACTTATAAGCTTGACATAAAATATGTTGAAAAGTACAAACATCGTCATTAGAACCTACAGTTGACACTATAAGAAAGGAAAGTTCGATTAGGGTGCATGTAATCAGATCTCATGAAGTATTCGAAAAGTCTACGATTGTATGAATAGGGACTGAGGTTGTTTCTTAGGTTATGTGGAAGACTATTCCAAAGATGAGCAGCAGAGTACGCTAAGCTTTTCTTGAATAAGTCAAGCCTAGGCTTGGGTACGTGCAATTTTTTTAAGTGTTGACTGCGTCTTTCGTTGTATTTGAACATTGGCCACAGAGATGCTGGAGCATTTTGTGACAGGATTTTTTGAACAAAATTTGCTTTGTTAAACAGAAGGCGCTTTCTTAAGGGCAGTATTTGGAGATTTTTATAAAGATCTATACACTGGGTTAGGCAGTTGTCAGAGACTAGACGCACTGCACGCTTTTGTAGTGAACGGAGTCTCGTTGTGTTGGACATTGAGCAACCATCCCAGATTGTGGAGCAATAGTCAAGGTTTGCTTGTATGAGAGATATATAGAACAATTTTGGTGCGTCTTCATCTAGGAAATGTTTGATTTTAGCTAACTGGTAAACTTTCTGTGTCGTTTGCTTGGTCAGTGCATGTACACGTGAGTTCCAATTTAGATGCTGGTCAAGGACTATACCTAGAATTTTATGTTCATTAACGTTTTCAATTAGTGAAGTACCAATGTAGATCTGAAGTGTTTAATTTCTCTGAATTGTGTAATTTTTGTCTAGTTGATATTAACATGCATTTTGTTTAAATGATATTTATTAGCATGCGATTTCCATTGCTCCACTTAATCAGATTATCTGTATCTTTTTGTAACGAAAGTTCGAGTGTGTTACAACTTTTATCACTCTTGTAAACAGTACAGTCGTCTGCAAACAGATCACAGGATGAGTGCTTGATGTGTAGTGGAAGGCCATTAATGTATATGGCAAAAAGTAGATATCCAAGTATAGAACCCTGAGGAACGCCTGTATTTATTACTGCTGGGTTTGAATAGGAGTTGCTGTAAGAAACTATAGGTTTTCTGTCTGATAGGAATGATTTAATTATTGTCGCCAGTTCAAAGTTTACTTTTGATGTTTCTAGTTTTCTAATTAAAATAGCGTGATCTATCATTTCAAACGCCTTTTTAAAGTCTACAAAGTCTGCCCCACACATGTTACCGCTGTTAATATTTAGGTGCCAGTCGTCTATCATCTCATTTAGAGCAGTGTGACATGAATGTTTAGGTCTAAACCCCGACTGACTATCAATTCGCAAGTCGTTGTTAACTAGGTGTTGTAGTGTTATTTTATGTATGTGTTTTTCCAGTGGTTTGGATAGCGATGATAATAGAGAGATTGGCCTATAGTTACTAATATTACCGGAGGAACCAGGTTTGAAAAGAGGATATACCTTAGCAACTTTAAAGTGTGAAGGAAAGTAACATAGATTGTATTTGTATGTTAGTGAATCACTAATAACTGGCGCAGCATAGCGCAGTATTCGATTACTGATTCCGTCAAGTCCAGATGAGTTATTCTCTTTAAGGCCTAGAAGATAAACACTTGCTAGAGGTGCAGCTCGCAAATGATGTAAACATAGTTCATGGTTGAAGTTTTTGAAACTTCTAAATTTAATACTTATATGTTTATTTCTGGGAGCTTTATATTTATTCTTTGACCACGTGCAACATATTGGATAGTGGTCACTCATTGCGACAATAGGAACAGAGCATTCTATAAAGATTTCTGCACAGGTGGTGTAGGTGTGGTCGATTGTTGTGGATGATGTAGTTGTTGCCCTGGTAGGCTGGTTGACTGTTTGTTTTAAATTGCAAGATAGTATGATGTTTTCCCACGTTTGGTTTGTGTTGTGCATGTTGTCGCATAATGCGATTGGGATTCGATATCTATGTAATCAAAACGAAGCGAACACCGTCGAAACAGGTGTAATGCTAATGGCTCGACCAATGAAACGAGAGCTTGCTACACGGAGATCGTCTAGGCATAACATTCAGATAGGGAGGAAATCTGTGTTCAGACCACACAGTAAAAAATTCATTAAAAATCAACGGACGGACCGACGGCAATTCTACTTCACTGAGTCATAGAGGAAATGTAGACCCAGGTGTGGTTATAACCAGAAAGACAATGTCTTTTATAATTCTGGGGATATGATCACGTAAGTGGGTCAACCAGTTCGGAAAATGATGAAAAGTGCGGTTTTAAAATTCATAGAAAAAGGAAGGACAGACGGATCTTGGTAAGATTGATATGGAAGGAATGCCGCATGTTGTCCGAGTAAAACGAGATATCTCAAGAGGCGATAGCTTTGGTAGGAAATGAGAACGACTAAGTTATCTGTGTGAGAACTAACACAGATGACCTACCCGAAGTGAAATACGAGAAATATTTTCGACCGAAGTTGCTTGAAGGAATAGCCAATCAGCGCGGAGTCACGGATTCTCGCAAGATGGCTGACCAAGCGTATAAATACGCAGGTAGTTGGAAGCAAATACCCCAATTATAACCAACTTTCAGGTTGAACAGGGTATTACAGCATCATAGTAGACGAAATCAACAACAACAACAAGTGAAAGGACCCACACGAACGGAAAGAACGCAGAGACAAAAGGAGAGAGCTAGTCACGTATTCCTTCAACATTGAGTATTTGTGCTGGCCTGCCTTTGCCAGAAGTAGTCCTGTTAGTTATTTCTGAGAAGACCAGAGGGTGAGTAGGGCTACTGTACTTATGTTGTTTATGCATAATAAATGTAAATATGTCTCTTCATTGAACAATCATGCTATGGACTGATTTCTGAACTATCCTTGTCATGTTTTAATGTGTTTATATGAATGTATCCTGCTCCATGATTATCCTATCAGGTTATATAATTGCTTATAACTTCTACATAGAACTATGTAACGATGGGCAACAGTTCAGTAGCCATTGTTATGAACGTAATAATCTGACTGACAGCCAATTGTTCTCAAGGTTGAGACCAGGAACCCACTCATATGGATGTAATGCTCAAGTAGCAACCATGTAAATCAGTGGTTCTTAAGCCCTGGCCGCAAGGACACCCCTACAGGTTTACGACAACATGGGAGACTATATCCCAGTGGTTCTCAAACCATTGGTACCAATGACCCCCAAATTTATTTTGACTGCTCTATGGGCACAAATTAGGCCAGGGGTTCTCAAACTTTTGATAACCATAAGCAATATATGTCAGGATCATTCTGCTTGGATGGAAAGATAGCAGGTGGAAGAAAGGACTATGTAACATAATGTGATGTAAATGAATGATGTAATATAATGTACATTGTAATCATATCATCTGAATTCTTTGTTTGCAAGTAGACATCTGTACAACTAACAATGTAACCAGAAAAACATGTGCGCATTCATACACATGAATTACTGATGACACTGAACAAATATACATTAGGCTAGGGGAACTGTTGGAAAGAGGCTAGCCAGTCTTTATGTTGTTCTCAGGTTTCGGTCATACATATAGACGTAAGCCAGAAGTGAGAACCCAAGTGTTATCCTGCACAGCGACACGGAGCACTACAGCTGGTCTACCTGGTTGTGCTGGTATCCCTACTACATGGGAAGATCAGCCGAGTCTATTAGTCGTGTGGAGCTCACCAACATTGTCAACCATCATTTAAGGAGCACTCAGTTAAGTGCAGAAACAGATGAACATTCGATCAATTATATGTGAAGAGTCAAGTCATATGAAGAAAAAGACTGGTTAACGTTTTTGTCAGAAAAGCAGAGACACTGCAATTCAGTAACGTAACTACTATAATATCACTGTGATTTCTCTGATTAGTGTGTAAACTTAAAATTCCTATTCATATAGCATCTCTATCTATTTCACGAACAGAAGATAAGAGAAATCATTATAAATAAATTGATTTTAATTGTAACTTGGTTTTTTGTTAATTTCATAAAGTTACTATTGAGTTCAATTTGAATTTCATGGTTATTTAAAGCATAAGATAGTTATTACGAGAAGACACTCTAGGCTCTTGATCTTCTTATTACCACCGGACCAGGGGTCTTTACTGTCTGACTATCATTTGTGCTATCATACACCAGTGCTCATTTCTGAGACTGGGGTATATCGTGGAGTTCATTATTCTTTGTAGAACTATCATCGACTGTCATCAAGACAACAACCACTATAAATACCATCTCGTTACACATGTCAATGTTGAAGTCGCCTAGAAGAATAATTTCTTTGGCAGTGGTAAATACTTTGTCCATCATAGTGGTGAAATATTCGTACCAGATGGTTCCTGCACTGGGATTTCTATAAAGATACCCGACTAAAAAGTGTCCCTGACTCGGTATTTTTATTTCTAACCATATGCACTTGGTCTCTTCTGTCTCTAAATCGCTTCTGCGGCGATAACTAATAGAAGTGGAAATATAAACTACTATACCTGTTTCTAGTTTTCTACTTGAGTCTCGTCGAACAGTTTTAAAGCCTTGTAGTGCAATATCATCATTTGATATTTTGTCATTTAAACGACTTTCCGAAAGTCCAAAAATATGAAAATTTTCATTCAGAATTCGTGTAAGTTCAGGAAGTTTGCCTAATAGATGATACATGTTTAGATGACCCAGCCGTAGGCCATCCTTAATTAGCCATTGTGTCTGATTTGTATGCATTTAATTTTGGATAGGGGGTTTAAAAATATCAATAACAAAAGCAGTGTTAACACGAAAATCACGAATATTTAGACTAATTAACTTTACCAAGTAAGTGAAAGTAAAAATGTTAGTACTTAACTTACGAAACACTTGGCATAGGCAATACTAACAATTGCAATGGAATAAAACTGTCAGGAGTATATTAATATAGTCACACAAAAGCAGGCACGCACAGTTTCACATCACAACACTCAAAATCTAACAAAGTAATTAAAAGACAGAGAAAATACGAATTTAAAATAGTCAAAAATCGAACAAGTAAAAAACTTTTAAAGGCCTGTAGCCAATGGAATGCGAGTGTTCCAAGAAAGTAACAAAGGACTTATTACTTTAGGCGTAACATTAATCAACTAAATTATAAGGGAACGACGGCTTTGGTCGCAGGGATTAAGTCAGTGACAAATAGATAGATAGATAGATAGATAGATAGATAGATAGATAGATAGATAGATAGATAGATAGATAGATAGATAGTTAGATAGAACGAACGAACGAACGAACGAACGAACTTTATTTTCAAAGGGTTGAGAATTGGGCACGCAGGCCCGTCTGACATTCTGCCCTTCCTTTCTCTCACCTTTCATACTGAATTCATTTATTCTCATATGCATTTTACATATCAAATTCAAGGAATTCAACGTTGTAAAGTAAAATAATAATATAGCACACTCATATTAACATTAATTACTTATAAGCATGACATAACATATGTTGAAAAGTACAAACATTATCAGAGATAGATAGATAGATAGATAGATAGATAGATAGATAGATAGATAGATAGATAGATAATTAGATAGATAGATAGATAGATAGATAGATAGATAGATAGATAGATAGATAGATAGATAGATAGATAGATAGATAGATAGATAGATAGATAGATAGATAGATAGATAGATAGAACGAACGAACGAACGAACTTTATTTTCAAAGGGTTTAGAATTGGTCACGCAGGCCCGTCTAACATTCTGCCCTTCCTTTCTCTCTTCTTCCATAGTTAATCTATTTATTCTCACACGTATCCTAAATGTTACTTAAATAATAAAATAACAAGAAAGTACAATAAAAGAAAATCCCAACATTGTAACAGTACAATAACAGTTACACAAATTTACAGATGCGTATCATAATTTATACTAAACAGGACAAAATTAACTTTAAAACCTACATATGATGTTATGTAATAATAATAATAATAATAATAGCCCCTTCAGTCATAACTGACTATGGGAATGCGCCCCTGAGGTGACAGCGTAATTATTTAAGAACATAACGAAATTAGGGTGGCATATAATCTGCACTCATGATGTATTTGAAAAGTCTGTGATTGAATGAATATGGACTAAGAGTATTTTTTAAGTCGTGTGGAAGAGTATTCCACAGATGAGCAGCAGAAAAAGCTAAACTTTTCTTGAATAAGTCGAGCCTAGGCTTGGGCATGTGTAATTTATTTAAGCGTTGACTGCGTCTTCCGCTGTATTTGAAAATAGGCCACAGATACGTTGGAGCATTCTGTGACAAGATTTTGTGAATAAATTTGGCTTTGTTGAAGAGAAGGCGCTTTCTTAGTGGTAATATGTTAAGATATGTATATGCGTCTACACACTGTGTGAGGTTTTTGTCTGAAATTAGGCGCACTGCACGTTTTTGTAATGAAAAGAGTCTTTTAGTGTTGGACATGGTGCAGCCATCCCAAATTGTGGAACAATAGTCTAGATGTTTTTGTATCTGGGATGTATAGAACATTTTTCGTGTCTCCTCATCTAGGAAATGTTTGATTTTAGCTAACTGGTAAACTTTTTGTGCCGTTTGTTTGGTCAGTGCTTGTACATGCGAATTCCAACTTAAATGTTGGTCAATTATGAGTCCTAGTGTTTTATATTCATTTACATTTTCAATTAAAGAGGTTCCAATGTAGAGCTGAAGTGTTGTTTTCGGCGAGTTTTGTAATTTTTGTCTAGTTGATATTATCATACATTTTGTTTTAGTGATATTTATTTGCATGCAGTTTTCATTGCTCCACTTAATAAGATTGTCTGTGTCGCTTTGTAATAATATTTCTAGCGTGTTGCAACTTTTATCACTAGTATAAATGGTACAGTCATCGGCAAATAGGTCGCAGGATGAGTGCTCGATGTGTAGTGGAAGGTCATTTATGTAAATGGAAAAAAGTAGAGGGCCGAGAATAGAACCCTGAGGAACACCAGTGTCAATAATAGTTGGGCTTGACAAGGAGTTATTGTACCACACTACTTGCTGTCTGTCGGACAGGAATGATTTAAGTAATGTCACTAGTTTAAAGTTAACTTTCATTGTTTCTAATTTTCTTATTAAAACAGCGTGATCTAACATATCAAATGCTTTCCTAAAGTCTACAAAGATTGCTCCACATATGTTATCGTTATTTATGTTTAGGTGCAAGTTGTCTATCATCTTAGTTAGAGCTGTGTGGCATGAATGCTTTTGTCGAAACCCTGACTGACTGTCAATTAGCAAGTCATTGCTAACTAGGTAATGTAGTGTTGCTTTATGTATGTGTTTTTCTAGTGGTTTAGAAAGCGATGATAAAAAGAGAAATAGGTCTATAGTTACCAAGATTACTGTTATCTGACGAGCCAGGTTTGAAGAGAGGATATACTTTGGCAATCTTAAAGGCTGAAGGAAAATAACTTTTAGCAATACATTGATTATATATAAAAGTTAGTGAATCACTAATAGCTGGTGCGGCGTAACGCAGTATTCGATTACTAATTCCGTCAAGCCCTGATGAGCTATTATCCTTAAGGCCAATAAGATAGTTATACACTTCATTAACTGTCATAAAAGGAATGTCGGGTGGAACTGAGTTTGTACATTTGTTTTTACAGAATGCTGAAAGTTTGTCTAAGTCACTACAGGAAGGTGGTATTGTGGATTTCAGACCGTTTATTTCTGCTTGAAAGTGATTGCTGAAGTCGGTGCAAGTAAATGAAGTGTTGGAAGAGAATGAGTCTGGTGCATTACGTTTTTTCGCTAAGGTGTTAATTGCCTTCCATATTTCCTTACTATTTGATTTGTTCTGAACTATATTTCTAAAACGATTTTTCTTTTCTTTCCGAATTAAATATTGAACTTTGTTCCTGTATACCCTGTATGTGTTGAAGTCCTTATTTTTGTGCGCTTGATCTCTCTGCCTCATAGCCTCCAACACTTCCTGCGTGATCCACGGAGATTTTAATTGTCGTTTGACGCGAATTTCCTTAGCTGGTACGTGCGTGTCAAAAACATTATAAAAAATTTTTGTCCAGTATTCAATAGCGTCATCCGGATCAGGAAGTTGGTAAACACGGGCGAGAGGTGCAGTTAGCAAGTCATTTAAAAATAATTCCTTACTGAAATGTTTGAAACTTCTAAATTTGATACTTACATGTTTATTTTTCGGAACTTTACATTTATTCTTTGACCATGTACAGCATACTGGATAGTGGTCACTCATTGCAATATTAGGGACAGAGCATTCTATGATGTTTTCTGGGCAAGTTACGTAGATGTGGTCGATTAGTGTGGTTGATGCTTGTGTTACTCTTGTAGGCTGGTTAACTATTTGTTTTAAGTTGTACGATAATATTATATTTTTCCATGTTAGATTTGAATTGTGTATATCGATGTTGAAATCACCAAGAAGAACAACCTCCTTGACTGTGGCAAATACATTGTCCATCATTATGGTGAAATCTTCGTACCATATAGGTCCTGCACTAGGATTTCGATAAAGATATCCCACCAGAAATGGGCCCTGATTCAGTAGCTTTATTTCCAACCATACACATTCTATCTCTGCTGTCTCTAAGTCGTTTCTGCGGCGAAAATTAAGGGAAGTGGAAATATAAACTGTTATACCTGTCTCTTGTTTTTTGCTTGCGTCTCGCCGAATAGTTTTAAAACCATTTAACGCAATGTCATCGTCTGTTATTCTGTCATTTAGGCGACTTTCTGAAAGTCCAAAAATGTGAAAATTATTACTTAGAATGTATGTAAGTTCGGGGAGTTTACCTAGAAGATGGTAAAATATTCAGATGACCAAGTCGTAGACCATCCTTGTGAAGCCACGGTACATAATTACCAGCCATGCTTGTATAGTAAAAAGAAAGAATATATTTTAAAAAAATAAAAAAAAAATATAATAAAAAAATACAAGTTAAAAAACAGTTAGGCTATGCACACAAAAAGCGCAAAATATTTTTACGAATTAATACTTCACCAAGGAAGTGGAATTCAAGAAATGAGAAATTGCAGAAAATACAATATTAAAATAATTAATACAACTAATAAAAAAAAAAACAATTTCAACTGAGTATATGAAAATTGTCACAAAACAATCAGGCATACAACATATCACACCAGAACTGCTCAACACAACAAAGTGAAGTTAAACGAGAGATGGAAGAAATTAATAATAGTCACAAGTCAGACAAGTTAAGTATACAACACTTCACACCTTAACACCGAAAATTCTAACAAATTGAAGCTACGCGTGATAATAAGAAATTTAAATTGTAACGAAATAAGTAATCAAAGAAATTTTTTTTTTAGAGGATATTAACCGATAAACTATTAAAAGTTCTGATTATTACCGTTGTATTAAAAAATCAACAAATGTTCAAATGGAGTGAAGGCTGTAGTAACAGAGATTTAGTGAAGCAAAGTGTTTGTTCGTCAATAACTGACGTCTCTGCCGGGCATATAATAGGGATGACTTTGGGCAGACATCATTAATGCTTGTCTAAGTGACGCAGGGCTGAATTGCATCAGATAGACAAGTTCAGGGTTCCACTGAGAACGATAATAAGAACTAGGGGAGGAAGCATGGTGATCTCTGATTTCTTCCGTCCTTGTTGTAGTGTTGGTAGGAGTATTCTGCGCCTGGGACATTGGAATACTGTTGGTAGAGGTACCTGAGTGGGGCTGCTTTGTGACTAATGGGGGAAACATGGTATCATAAGATTCGGCTTCCTGATTGATAGATAGATAGATAGATAGATAGATAGATAGATAGATAGATAGATAGATAGATAGACAGATAGATTGATAGATAGATAGATAGATAGATAGATAGATAGATAGATAGATAGATAGATTGATAGATAGCTTAGATAGAAAGATAGAGTCAATTTTCGAATTATTGTTTCCTATCGGCGACATTAGCAAACTTAGTTACTCCAGTTAGGGAGGTAAAGCTAGATCATACATTTAACACAGGGATTATCGTAAAGTTGTCTGGTACAGTCTGTCACGTCATAATACCCAGTTGTATAGGGCATATATTCTACATGCATATTGCTTATTATCGTGTCGTCATCTTTTTGTTTGTTCAGTTAGGTGTCGTGCGAATAGTCAGTGGTACTCTCGAGTATTTCTCGTAACTTGTTCGTGGCATTCAGTCAGTGGTACTCTCGAGTATTTCTCGTAACTTGTTCGTGGCATTCAGTATCCTGTTGTGTTACCGCTACTCCCTCAATCCATAATTTAGAAGGAGTGGGACGATTTAGTGTCACTCTCGAGTATCTCACGTGGCCTGACCGATGGCGTTTAAGATGTATTGGGCCACCACTGCATTACAGTTGCTGAAATGTATAAAAAATAGCATGGTGCTTTGTCCGTGTGTACACTGCGTGTGAATTATTGCATTCATAAGGACGCTGCAATTGATTGATAACACACGGCTGTTTGTCTAGTATAATTGACTGGCTCGCGACATTTAATGTAGAAATTGCGTGTACCGTATTGGCCGTTCTACATCGGCGATCTTGCCATTCATTTAAATACTTCTATTCTACATTGAAGGCCACATGCATGTCCTATGGGGCTCTTAGGAGACAAAGAGAGATCAGGGCAACTGCTACGTTAATGGTGTCATACAACGTGACCAATACAAGGTTTTTCGTGTGAATGGCAGCCTCACTATGAAATGCAAATTGCTACAGAAAACACCGCTACATGAGGATGAGAATGTTTGGCGAAGGCTTCCTGCAAAAAGTGGGGGGGGGGGGGGGGGGGGGGGGGGGGAGAGAGAGAGAGAGAGAAGCTGTAGTTGTATTCCCACGGGGATCGAAAAACCAAACGACGTGATTATGGTTGTAAGCAATCACCCACTTATGAAAGTCTAACGTTGTGGTGGTTGTTGTTGTTTTTTCTTCTCTCTATGTTTCAGAGCCATACAATATAACTGAATTGCGATTTGAGTTGAAGTTTCTTAGCTTTGTATTAGACTTCATTTCTCTTGGTCTTCATATAACTCTCAGTCTAATGAAAACTCATCTTGCTGTTTTGATTCTAATTTTGATATCTTTGTATCTGTGACGTATAATGGAAATATAGCCTACAGTATCTGTCAGCCTTTCGTGATCTCGTAGCGTCTATGATTCGCTAGCACAGCCATGCAATTTACAGCCTGCGTTCATTCACTTTTAATCCACGCCTCTGTTTCCTGAAACGTAAACAAACGGAAAGCTTACCAACTTCCACTACTTGCCAGTCATAACGGGGAGCGAACCTGGTTGTTTACCTGAGTTTTTCACGCAAGCTGATCTGTCAATCATCAAGATATCAGAAAAACACCGGCTCTCTGAAGTAGTCGCACGGGCAAAATTATTTTCCCCGTATACTCTTTGATGTTCATACATACAGGGGGAGACAACTCTGTAATCTCCAGAAGCGGGCAAATCTACTAGAACCCATTACACGATTCCAAGTCTTTTGTTGTCGATTAGCAGCGCCGACAGAGCCACTGCGTAAATCCTTTTATCTGGGGAAACGTAGATTCCTGATTTCTGCTATGTGCTATGGTGTAAAAATTTGCATCCTCTATAGATTAGAGAGACAATAATGTATTTAAACTGTGGCTTCTCAAATCAGTTATCAGTTGTTGCTCAGAATTGTGTCGGATAGTCTAAACACGTATTCTAGAACCATTGTGGAAAATGTGTTAATAGTTTCGTGGGAATTGTTATTCTGATGTGTGGGAACAGAAATTAGCATTTACGCGATTTAATGTGTTAAGTTTTACCATTATAATTCACTGTGATTTCCTAGCGTTAAAACTAGCGAAATAAAATAACGCGTAGATATTTCTTGCCAGTTATCAGTTTAATGATATTTCCATCACCCGCTTTCGTACACAAGAAGATACGGTTTAGCTGAAGGAATTAATATGATAGGCGTAACTGATAGTGGACCGTATAATTCCCGTTATATTTCATTCTGTGTAATTATATAAGTGACTAGTGTTAAATATCATATGACTTAACAAACAGACGCCGACAATCTAATAACTATTAATGACAGGCGATATTTGTTAAGTTGCGCCTAGGGAGAATTAAATAATAACTGACATTGTACGCTGATTGTTAGCGCGCGCAAAGGAGCGGGGAGGGCACATACCTTCACCAGACCTGCAGACGCTGCGCTAGCTAAAACTGACCAGATAGGAAAAGGCTAGAGACACCGTGTGCCTTTTAACTTTAATCAGGACTGACTGAGAGGATAAGAGATCGTCGCGTCCCCTTCCGTGTATATACATAAGTAGAGATATAATAGTAGCATTTTTGTCATATTGTTTCTCTATGTCTCACAGACCTGATCAAACGGCGACCAGCAGTCTAATTTTGTCCCTTTTCTTCATTTACTGATTGAATAATGTTGTCTTCTTCTTGTCTTACACGTCCCCAAGTTCATTTGTGAACAGGACTGGCCTAAGAGACAAAAATTAACATTTTAAATAGTAAAGTTAACTGGACTTACAAATACCCAGATATATTTTTGCAATTTATCAGCCCACTGGGATATGAAAGATGTAACAGTTCTCCCGACTTTTGACAGTCGTATAAGCGGATTTATTCAGCAAGTTACGCTGTTTCAAAATCGGCATTCACCACAGAGCCAGCCTTTAGGATTTACCATCATCATCATTTAACAATAATTAACAGTTTTAGCAACTAGAATTTTTTTTTTTTTTTTCAAATACTGAAAGAATTCTTTCAATGTTTGCTGTGAACACCAGATTTCGATTCTTCATTAACTATTCGAGGTGACATTTGTTGATCCAGGAATACACTACCAACTTTGGCGTCCCCCTTCTAAAAATCTTATTTGTTATAGAGGGTGGACTGGGGCCGACTTGAATAATACCCCTGACACTATATATATTCAGGAACCATCGTAATTCCAAAAAAAGGAAATCATCAGAATAAGGTAAGCGTGATTGATGTGGCCACGTATGACAGAGAGAGAGTGAATATTTTCTTAGTTACAAAAAACTGTGGCATCATTCATTTTCTTTGCTTAAATATTGTTTACTTTACTGGATAGAATTTAGTGGAAATTTGTTCTTCTCTTTACTGTCTATGCTATAACATATTGCTAACGTTTGACCTTTGGGGTTATTAACTTGTTGGGTTCTTTCTTTCTCAATAAGGGGGAGGGCACATGTATTCCGTATTTTTTCTATGTATGACTTGCTGATTTTGTTTGATCTTTCTTTAGATATTCGATGTTGTAAAGTTTAAATGATAATAAACAACAAAAGATCTTACCTATGTGAGTTGGTCAGACCCATACCCAATTTACCATAGTTTTTCACATTTGTGTGTCTTGTTGTCACATAAATGTGTGTGTGTTTAGTTAAACTTATATTTCTAGATATAGGGAGGTGCAAGATTGTCTTGTACTAACAGATAGTCGTATAGATAGGCTGGACTAGAGAAACTACTCATTCCAGAGACAGATCTTCTCCTAAACTATTCCTTCGTGAAATCTATTCTCCCACCTTTACTTCTCACGTACTATCACCATCTACTCTACTCAGGCGGGACCATAAATAACTTTCAAACCTATCTAAATTTACGACAGTACCGATTTATGTTCCTCTAACTTTGTCTGTATTGCTACTAATTAATATATATATATATATATATATATATATATATATATATATATATATATATATATATATATATATATATATATATATATATATATATATATATATATATATATATATATATATATCGCGAGAGGTTCAGATGTTATTAAAAATAAGAAGATATCCTGGACATAGAGGAGTATCAGATGATACCAGGATAGTGCCAGATAACAGTCTGGTCTTATCAGTAATACCCCCTTCTCTGAAGAGAGTAAGGGTGTATAGACACAAAGGTAGTGTCAAGCTACGTAAGTTCCCACAGAAGATGGTGATGTAGTACTCTGAGTCCCTAACTGCTAAATCTCCAGATCCTCCTCTGTGAATATGTTATTTATTAATGTTATTGGCTCTGCTAGGGGTAATTATTTTTAAATAAATTCACCAACAAGAACTGTAACTTAACTTAAATAATGTAAGAAAGTCTGCTGGTGAATATTTACAATTTAATTGTACATATACTCTTTTCTATTTTGAAAAGGTTTAAAACCTAAGATTTTACAACAGTAAATACATAAAACAGTTCAACAAATGTTGTTTTATTGGGTCAAAATGTCTATCATCTTGTAAACAAAATTAGCTTGCTTGATCATTCACTTGAAGAATTATTATTATTATAAGTTTGTTGAAGCTCTATACTATTATGGTTATCACAAACTGGATGCGGTTATGTGCTTGGTGAGTATGGATAAGCTGCACAGTTGCCTTAAGCAGCTTAGCTGAGTCACTGCAGATGGCTCCCTTTAATGCTGGATAGAATCTTCAGATGAAATCATTCCAGTAGCTACACACGTTATGACTGGCCTGCTATCACAGACTGGCACTGCATTCGTTGCAACGTTAGTACTAGGAGTCTCTTCTTATTTGTAGACTTTAGGTTAAAGGATTTAACCTGCAATGAATTCAAACGCAATCCCTGTATTTGTCTATCCATATCCCTCTATGACACAGATGGGGACGATAGACAGTTTCAGATTAGCGTGCTAGCAGATGCACAAGGTATAGTATTGTAGCATTGTCGCATAGAGTTTATGATCAATAAATTTTCTATATATTCTTTCTTTCTTCCACCCGTGTCCTCTATTTTATTATCACTCTTTATCTTTTTCCTGTATTTTTTTCGCATTCGTTCGTTTGCGAGAAATATTTTCTTTCCCATTCTAACTTTTACCTGTTTCTTTCTCTTACTGAGAACGCATTTATGACAAAATGTATCAGACACTGCACTAGACGAAATAACTGGTTATACGGGCTGGTCAGACATAGAGAGCAGACATCTGTCTATAGTTTCCCCTGTCACAGTGTTTCTTCAGCCGGTTTATGGCCTGAGGTGAGAGAAATTCGCTCTCGAGAGACCGAAGGGCAGACATGCGTCTCGGGTTTTCCATGATACTCACGCTCCCACGGTTAAAGTTTCAGCATGAGGCGCGAACAGCGCCAGACTTACATAGCTCAGGAAAGCCGTACGTCGGGAGAAGGTGTTAAGACGCGGCTTTCAGCTATGGCTGGTGTCTGGGTATGTGCAGTGTTAAGACGGGAAAGGGGAGATGATTTCGGATTTTGTAACAACGCTCATCCTTTGTCCGTTTAATATATTAACGAGAGTTTCGAAACTGAATGGCACTCATTCTCCATTTGCAGTAGACGTGGTCACTTCGTTCTAGATACTTAAACTTATAAGTGAAATCTCTTAGTTTCGTTGTGATACCGTAGTTCTGTGTTGAGGTAAATATTATATTTAATATATCTAGTATTTTGTGAAGTGTTTAAAGTGTTAAATCGCCTATTTCATTTTCACTAGTTCTTTTATCTGCCATCAATGGTACCTATACCTTGTAGCGGTATGGCAGCTTGCGTACCCTGACAATCCCCAGAGCTATGCCAGTGGGAGTTTTACTCCTGGCAGGTTCAACCAAGCTGGACTGGTCTGTGTGGGTAGGGGTCAGACAAAAGCTGGTACCCTGGTCCTCCAGGTTGGGGGTTTTAGCATAGGGCTGACACCCCTGTCTATGTAAAAAAAAATCGCACGTTACGGAAACAACAATAAATGGAAAAACTTTGCTGCGGGATGGACATTCGGAGTCTGTGGCTCGTATGACTGTCAGTGGTGAAAGCCGAAAGGAAGCCACTGACATGAAAACGGATGTCCTGACCGCAAAACAGGATACAAGAATAGGTTTTTGGAATGTCAGGACAATGTACGAGACAGGTAAACTAAGACAGGTCACGGCAGAAATGAGAAACTATAGGTTACACATTCTAGGGATAAGCGAGAGCAGATGGACAGGGGCAGGAAAAGTTAAAACAGCAACAGGAGAAACAGTACTTTACTCTGGAAGAGAGGATGGACAGCACAATGAAGGCGTAACCATTATTCTACAGAAAGGAATAGAAAGGACATTACTGGAATGGAAACCCATCAACAACAGACTGATAAGATTAAGATTGAGAGGGAGATTCACCAACACTACAATAATACAATGCTACGCACCAACGAATGATAGCGATGAGGAGGTCAAGGATGAATTCTATCAACAACTGCAGAAAGAAATGGAAGATACACCTAGATATGATCTGGTTATAGTAATGGGAGACCTCAATGCGAAAGTTGGTACACACAATACATACAATGAAAGAACAATGGGGAAATGCGGCAACGGAACAGCAAATGAAAATGGGGATAAACTAATAAGTTTCTGTAGCATTAACAACCTGGTCATTGGAGGAACACTCTTCCCACATAAAGAAATTCACAAATTAACATGGGAATCACCAAATGGTCGGGACAGAAACCAGATAGACCACATCATGGTTAACGGTAGATGGAGACCTGCATTACAAGATGTGAAGGTAAGAAGAGGTGCAGATGTGGGAAGTGATCACCATTTAGTAGTAGCAAAACTGAAAGTGAAACTAAGAAGGGCTGCACCAACTGTAACTACACAGAAAAGGTTTGACATCAGCCAATTGAAGGACTCCCTTACCAGAAAAGCTTTTGCGGCCGACATAAAGAAACGATATCAATTTGCCAAAAGTCAGGAAAAGACATTGTCATTGCTTGGGATTCCAGGAAAGGAAGAAGCAAGACTGGATAACACTAGAAACATTAAACACCATAACGATGAGAAAGGAAATGAAAAGAAAGAAAACAGAAGCGAAGTCCCCCAGGTTAAAGCAACTATATAGCGAACAGTACAGTCAGCTGGACAAGGAAGTTAAACGCCAAACCCGAGCCAACAAAAGGAATTTCCTAGACGATCTTGCAAGACAGGCAGAGGAGGCAGCACTGAGAAATGAACAAAGCACAGTATACAAAATAACTAAATTCATCAGCGGAAAACGAGGTGCAAACAATATTACATTAGTAAGAGATAAGCAAGGTAATCTCATCACGACAGCAGAGGGACAGGAAACAAGATGGGCAGAGCACTTCAGAGAAACTCTGAACAAATAACCACCAGAGACACAGCTGAATGTTCCTGAAGCTGAAAACGATCTAGATGTGAATATAGACATTCCATGAAAAGAAGAAATCATCACAGCAATCAAAGGGTTAAAGAACGGCAAAGCTCCGGGCCATGATAACTTAAATGCAGAGCTATTTAAGACAGACCCTGAGCTAGCAGCAGAACTATTAGAACCACTAGTTGCACAAGTCTGGAAAACGGGGACAACACCATCAGAGTGGAACAAAGGAATAATTGTCAAGCTGCCCAAGAAGGGAGATCTTGCAGACTGCAATAATTGGAGAGGAATCACTCTTCTCTCAGTTCCCAGCAAAATACTAGGCAGGATAATTACACAGAGAAATTCAAAGGCAGTAGACCACAAACTGAGGAAGGAACAAGCAGGATTTAGAAAGAATAGAAGATGTGTAGATCATATATTCACTCTTAGGAACATTATAGAGCAGTGCTCAGAATGGCAAAGACAGCTTTACATTAATTTCGTTGATTTTGAAAAGGCTTTTGACAGCATACATAGGGACAGTTTATGGAAAATACTGAGGGCTTATGGAATTCCAAGCTGCTTAGTGTCAATTATAAAAAGCCTCTATGCCAACTTTACGTGTAGTGTTGGGCAGAGCAACCTAACCTTTGAGGTGAAGACAGGAGTACGACAGGGATGCCCCTTGTCTACCACTCTATTTTTAACAGTCATAGACTGGGTGATGCGCCAGACAACAGAGGGCAGTCCAAGAGGAATAAGATGGACAACATTTTCTACATTGGAAGATCTGGAATATGCAGATGACATTGCACTACTAGCACATTCACATCAACACATCCAGGAAAAAACGGATAGACTTAACAAGTTTAGCCAGCAGGTGGGCTTGAACATCAATTTAAAGAAGTCTGAGGTCATGACGCTCAATGTGAGCAACCCTGAGCCCATATCAGTAAGGAATAAGCAATTGGTACAGACAGATACCTTCACATACCTAGGAAGCATAGTAACACCAGACGGCAGGGCAGGCAAAGACATCAACATCAGAATGAATAAGGCAAGAACAGCCTTCTTTAGCCTAAACAACATCTGGAAGTCCTCCCAATACAGCACAAGCACAAAATTAAGATTATATCAGAGCTGTGTGCTTTCTGTTCTTCTCTATGGTGCGGAATGCTGGAGAGTTACAGAGAAGGAAATGTCGAAATTGTCCTCTTTTCACACAACATGCCTAAGAAAAATTCACCGAATCTTTTGGCCGAATACCATCACTAACCAAGATCTGCTTACTCGTAGCAAGCAAGAGGACATGCACACCATCATAGCTGGCAGACGCTGGAACTGGGTTGGTCATGTCCTCAGAAGAGACCCCGATGCCATCACAAGAACAGCTATGCTTTGGACCCCTGAAGGAAAACGAAAGAGAGGCCGACCAAAAAAACAACCTGGCGGAGGACTGTGGAGGCTGAGATGCAAAGAATGAACCAGAGTTGGGGCACTGTACGAAGGATGGCCACCGACCGAGCAAAGTGGAATCAATTTGTTGTTGCCCTACAAGACGCCACTAGGCGTGATGGCCACTGACTGCTTTGACGGTCGGCGGCTAAGGATCAAAGAAGAAGAAGAAGTTCTTTTATGCAGAGAAAATTAAAATATAGTCTGTATTATTTTCTAGCGATGAGTTACAGTGAAAAGCAGAATAAATTATAATTTCTAGCTTAAAAATCATGTGAATTTAATTTAACTGTTAAATAATCAGACGTGAATAATTTTTCTAAACTAACTTATAAATGCTAGATGCCTCATGAGTGTTGACGGAATACGTATGTATTCCTAATTCATGATGATTGATTTATAGATATAACTTACTTCACGGGAAAGTTTAAATGATAAGTCAAGCTCTACGCTTTCAGTTCAAAATGTAAGTTATTGAGTACATAATATGTAAAATATTTCATATGGTTTTTTTCTTTATTCAGTGAATACTGAGGTAACCCAAACTTTGCCGGCTTTTAGTACAGAAACATACATGTGAAGAACTTAAACATTTTATATCTTTAACCACGTGAGTTTTTCCAAGTAACACCTGTCTGACAGTGCGTGTGCCTTCAGAGATAGACAGAATACCACTCCCACTAACGGGTTTTAAAGACTAAATGCTTATACTGGGCCTTTGAGCCAGTTCATATTTCTTCACCATCTCAAATGTACATGCTGCCTTGTGGCGAGAATAATGACAGAAAATAAACATTAACTTTTCCGACATCATTTGACCAAGTGTGTGGTGAACCAAGATTATTTGTTGAGAGAAGTCGTCCACCGGTTATTTTCCTAATTAAGGGAAACCTCGTGTTTCTGACACTGTGTGCCCTGTGCCCATTTAACTTTCTTACCCAAACTGATTCAAGTGACCTTAACAGTAATCTTAAAATAAACTGGTGAAATGAATGCTCCCCGGATGCAGTGGAAGAAAACCTGTATCTGCAGAGCTGGGATTCTCTTTATCCAAAGAATACAGATTCACTGTAGAGAAGTGTCCTTAAGTTTGCGCCAGACGGCGAACAGCAGCACGCTTGTAGGTAAGGTTGTGTGAGTCAGGGCCCTGATGAAAGAACCGAGTGAAAGTAGACTGAGGGATGTTCTTCGTTTGATTCACTCACTTTGTAACTTTCCTTATGCAAGATTTTGTTGCTAAACTATATTTTTCCTTAGAATAGATACTGCTATCAACGTCAGTTCATTCCTTCAAAAGGGGAAAATATTATACCCAAATCATATGTATCTGTGACTCTTTGGGCTATCATCGTTCTCCTAATGGGACTGTGGGCTATACATCGAGGAAAAGGATCATACTGTGGGTCTATCATTCTTGTAGCACTTTTATTGACTTTATGACTATTTGTACATGCTTTGATGTAATTTTAAATGTTGTGAGAGAAGTATGTTATGATAATTAAACTACTCAAGAATTATTCCAGCGTGTCGGTCAGTTTCGTTCCAAAATATCTATATAATCACTGTTAAAGTTTTCCCACGTCTGTGTGTTTAACTGTCGTAACTTGAATGTGCGTGCACGTGAGTGGATATATATATATATATATATATATATATATATATATATATATATATATATATATATATATATATATATATATGTGTGTGTGTGTGTGTTTAGACTGTCTGACTCCTCTAAATCTGTCGTAGAAGATAGGCAGAGAGAGAAAAGATTTCTTGATATCAGAGACAGCCTCTATCACATTCTACCATCTCACTCGTGGAAATCTCTTTTCTACTATCATCTTTCACTGTGACTATCACTTATTCTAATCTATTCAGAATGGACCAACCCAAGTCTTAATTTCCTATCAAAAATCTACGACAAATGGTTGCTCCTCTCCTGGAATTGAACTGAAAATCCTGAGAAAGGACGACAAATGTGGTTTCGTACGAAGAGATTTTGAATTTAGAATAGGAAGACGAGACGTCAAATATCAGCTCGTCTGTAATTTTCTTTATTCTGATATAGAGTTAGAGTGTGATGTCTTGTGAGTTGTTATATCTTTAAAAATAATTTTTCCCCTAGACTAACGATCTGTTTATGGGCGTGCTGACCACACAATTAATGATTTTTTTTCCAAGGCATTATTTGAGCATTATACATTTGAGTTACAGGTTGATTTTGTCGGAATATATGTTAATTGTTGATTTTGTAATACTAAACGCTGGTAAAGTTTGTGAGTGTATAACATTCAAATGGTTCTGAAGAAGTAGGTGTTTGAGCTAAGCTAAGGAGCGCAATCAGACTATACGTTCTGAAACTGCCTCCCTTACCCTAACTGTTTTCAGGTGTGAACTTATAGTGGGTTTTAAAATTAAGGGGATTTATTTTGTCTTCCTTAAAATTTTTGCTAATAATTATTTTGTTTCCACTGTAGCAACTTATTTTTCAGTGAGTAATCTTAACTACCATTTATTTGGCATAGTCGTCTTCATTAGGTGCTTTATTGCCGATTAATAGCAGCGATAGTGAGATACTATATCATTGGAGGAGGTATCCCAGGTTAAAGTATATCATCTTTTGTTTTGGTATTTTCTCGTAAGTGGTAGGAACCAGCGTATCTTTTTCTTCGTGCTTTCTCGACTTAGTCTCAGCCACTGACTTATTATGGCAGAAAGGGCGAAGCTTAGGCAGATCCTCAGGGACGAAGCGAGAGAAGAAGGTTTGAACGGAGAAGAAGCGAAAGCTTTCGTCAGGGACGAACTGGAAAGATATGACGCGGAGAGGAAAGAAGCAGAAGCTAGGAGGAAGGAAGAAGCAGCTGAAGCTTTATAACAGAAGAAGATTGAGGAAGAAATGGAAATTCACAGGATGCAGCATGAGAAGGAGAGGAAGGAGAGAGAGAAGGATAGACAGCATGAGAAGGAGAGGGAAGAGAGACAGCATGAGTTGGCTCTTAAAACTCTAGAATTCCAAAGTCGTGGTGCTGCCTCTATCTCCAGTAATGGAGAGTCTTCTTCTCATTCCTCTGTAACTGATCCTCCTAGCACACAATCTACTCATCTCACTGCTATGTCTTTTCCGCTAGAATCTTTCCCTTGTCCTAATGAGAAGATTGACACATGGTTAGAGAAATTTGAGAAAATTGCAACTCTGTACGGTTTAGAGAGGTCGCGTTGGAATATGAAGCTTTCTCAGTCTTTGAAAAGTAGTGCGTATAATGTTTACGCCAAACTAAAAAGCAGCCAACAAGACAACTACGACTTGTTGAAGAAAGCTTTACTTGAGCGCTTTGAAATGAATGCGCGAAAGTTTTTGCAACTGTTTCGCAACAGCAGGAAGGAGAGCTCTGAAACTTTTCAGCAGTTCTCGTCTCGTTTAACGGGATACTTGACAAAGTGCCTTGAGCTTTCATAGCTCCCCTCTACCTATGAAGGTTTGGAGGAATTTGTTCTAACCGAACAAATTAAGAATACTTTGTCTGCTGATACCCGGAGATTTCTAGCTGAGCAGGGTGCAGAAAAGCTTGAAGACATCTTAGAAAAGTCTGAGCGATATCACAATGCGCTGGCTGAACTACCGGCCACAAAACGTAAACCGTCAGGAGAGCATTTTCGGAAAAATAATCTAGACCAATCTTCTCATGCTTCTCATCAGAATAACCACAGAGAAACTGGACCTCAAAACCCCCCTCCTGAAAAATCCAAGTTCTACAAAAACCAGTACCCCAACCACAGTAAACAGTCTGGTCAACCCGACCGCCCTTCACGGCAGCGCAGCCAGAAAGGACAAGGTGGCAAGGGAAGAACTCCTGAGCACGGGACTAATGATCAGAGTGAGCACACCGAGCCTAAACGCATCGGATGCTTACTAACAGTCTCGCGAGGCGGAATTATTGACAGTGATTCCCAACCTGTTGGAGATACACCCTCAACGCGAGGTACTGTTACTTTGAACGGTTCTCAAACTTTTTGTTTATTTGACACGGGGCTTTCTTATGATTGCATTGTTGCCAGAAACCTGGTTAAACCCGGTCAAGTGACAGCAGCGACCGTCGAACTTTGTGGAGTCTCAAAGAGTGATGCACCTACAGCGCTTCCCATCGCATTGGTGGAGATACACTCTGAGTTTGTCAGAGGCGTAATCAACGCAGCTTTTATGGATGATCCCATCTACCCAGTCATACTTGGCGGTAGATACGTGTTTATTGTGTTTATTGGGAAACCGGAACAGCCGATTGTGGCAGCAGTAACTACAAGAGGGCAAACCAAGAAGGAACGGGAGCCTGCGCCTAATTTGTTACCCATGGAACTTAAAGAAGCGCAACAAAAGGACCGTACTTTGGCACCCTGCTTTAGGAAACTGCCCATGGCTAATGAACCCAGACAGCACGGGGACATATTTACTAAGGATGGCGTACTGTATCGTAGAACGGGCAAGCCTGACCAAGGTTATAACCAGCTCCTAGTACCGAAACAGTACAGAAGCCAAATCCTAGAAATGGGGCACTCTCTTCCCTTCAGCGGACATATGGGACAGAACGCCACAAACCAACGGATAACCACTCATTATTGGTGTCCAGGAGTAAATACTGATATTATCAGATATGTCAAATCCTGTGCCCAGTGCCAACGTGTGCCACCCAAGCAACGGGCACCCCCAGTCTCTTTGGGTGAAATGCCAATAGTGGGAACACCATTCGAACGGGTTGTGATCGACATTTTAGGACCCTTAGAAAGGACTAAAAGAAGGAACAGGTTTATCCTGACCTTAGTCGATACATGCACTTTATGGGCAGAAGCTATCCCGCTAACATACGCAGATGCCAAGCATGTCGCAGAAGCCCTCGTGCAGATTTTCACTCGGTTGGGATTCCCTCAGCAAGTGTTGACGGATAACGGATCTCCATACCGAAACCTGTTGATGGATGAGATCGTTAAGATCTTGAGGGACCAGCACATCTACACTAAGCCTTACACTCTGGCCAGAAATTGGCTAGTAGAACGTGTTAATGGAAACCTCAACATGATGTTAAGTAAACTGGCACAAGTGAAACCTGAAGATTGGGATTGTTGCATTCCAGCAGCTTTATTTGGCTACAGAGAATCTCCTCATACTTCCACAGGATTTCCGCCAGCTACGCTTTTATTCTGCAGACCCATTAAGGGCCCGCTCGAAGCCTTACTTTGAGAGATAGTCGTCTCAGCAAGTAAATATGTGTCGGATTTAAAAGGAAGGTTGAAACTAGGATGATACCTAGCAACGACTAACTTTAAGCGAGCACACACAAAGCACGCTAACCGATACAGGAAAGTCGCGAAAGAAAGAGAACTGGAAGCAGGAGAGAAAGTTTTGGTGTTACTCCCTACCGGGAACAACCAACTGAGGATCGGATGGCAAGGGCTGTTTACCGTCCTGAAAAAGATTTCTAAGGCTATCTACCAGATCTCTATTCAAGGAAAGGAAAAGGTTTTCCATTTAAATCTGTTAAAGAGATACTTGGAAAGACCGGTGTCGACCTCCGAACATCTCCTGACGATCGCCAAAATTGACGAAGATGACGATAGTGGCAGGAAAATTCCACTGCACAAACACGAAATCTTTCAAAAATGTCAAAAGCGGCGACGCTCTTTCAAGCGCGCATGGGAGACATTCAAGAGAAAGGAAATTTTGGGAGTAGACTTGAGTAGGAAGGAACGTTCTGTCGCACAGAGTTTATGATCAATAAATTTTCTATATATTCTTTCTTTCTTCCACCCGTGTCCTCTATTTTATTATCACTCTTTATCCTTTTCCTGTATTTTTTCGCATTCGTTCGTTTGCGAGAAATATTTTCTTTCCCATTCTAACTTTTACCTGTTTCTTTCTCTTACTGAGAACGCATTTATGACAAAATGTGTCAGACACTGCACTAGACGAAATAACTGGTTATACGGGCTGGTCAGACATAGAGAGTAGACATCTGTCTATAGTTTCCCCTGT